>JAMLFT010004658.1:0-19092 GCA_026544285.1 Pachyrhizus erosus | reverse complement strand
ATTTTTTAAAAGTTTTTTATTTATTTTAGTCCATGTTATTAAATAATTTTTTATTTTAGTTTCTGTTATTTGTTAAATGATGATGTAATAATAATATTAACAATTAAGTATCACATCATTAAAAAGTATATTAGGATAATTATGTATAATTTTTTGTTAAATTATATTTTTAAATATCTTATTAATCAATCTAAAATCAATAATTACTTTAAACAAATAAATATTTATAAACATAATTTATTAAAAAAGTTACATGATAACTAATCTAAAATCAATAATTATTTTGAATAAATAAATATTTACAAACATAATTTAAAAAAATTACATGTAATTATTTTATCAAACTCTTTATTGACATGATAAATAATTAGACTATTAAAATTACTATTATGATATTATTTAATACTATTACTTAATCTTAAAAATTAAAATAAAGATTTAATTTTCAAAGAACAAATTCACATCTTTTAAAATTTTGTTGCATTTTCATACACTAGTTTCATACACTAGTTTCATACATAATCTAATAATGTGTTTAGAACTATGAAAGATAGAAAAAGAGAAGTGAAAGTGAGTGAAATTGGGTTTGTTTAGTAAATTGAAAATGAGTAGAAATATTTCAATAAAAGTGGGGGATACAGTTATTATAATTCCTTAATAGACCAAAGAAAGGAGAAGAAATCTACAGTAAGGCTCTCACTCTGCTGCTCCTCATCTCACCTTGTTGCTTTTCTGTGTTCTGTTATGGCATATAATCGATTAATTGATTATATGACTAATATTTTTATAATTACGTAAAAAAATTAAAAAAATATTAATTTAATATAATCAATCAAACAATTTTAATTTAAATATTTTCTAATAATTCTATCTCTTTTAAATTCAACAACATCAATTCTTATTCTTTTTCTTCCCAACAATCAAAAGCATAAGTGTATACAGAAGAATCTTTTAGTAGATTTCTCTCAAACGCTATCTAAATAATTTCATTTGACAGTTCGAAATTCCTTCCTCATTCTGTAAGTGTACTCTGAAATGTCGATAGTAGCATGTTGTTAGGTTCAGCCAGACATGCTCCACACTCACCACCATTTGTTTCATCTCTTTAACATTCCCAAAATCCCAAACATTCTACTACTCTTCCAAACAAGGTTTTTCACCACTTCCTCTTCTGTTTTAGATCTATGCACCAAACCACAGCACCTTCAACAACTCCATGCCAGGTTCTTCCTCCATGGCCTCCACCAAAACTCATATCTTTCCTCCAAACTCATCTATTGCTATGCCAAGTTTGGACTCCTGAACATATCCCAGAAACTCTTCCACTTCACTGAAAACCCAGATTCAGTTCTCTACAGTGCAATCTTTAGAAACTTGTATCAGTTTGGTGAATATGAGAAGATCGTCTTTTTGTACAAGGAGATGATTGGGAAATCCTTGTACCCAGATGAAGAAAGTTGCTTTTTTGTTTTCAGATCTTGCTTTTCTGTGTCTAATGAACAAGGGAAGATAGTTCTTGGGCAGACAGTGAAATTGGGTATGGATGCATTTAACTTGGTGCGAAAAACTTGGATAGAGGTGTACGACATGAATGGTTTGTTGAATGGGCATGAGCCATTTGAAGGAAAGTCTGTCATGAAATTGAGTTATTGGAACAACTTGATTTCTGAGGCATCTGAAAGTGGGAAAATGGAGGAAAGCTTTAAACTCTTTTGTAGGATGAGAAAAGAGAATATCCAACCTAATTCAAATACTGTGATTAACTTGTTAAAGTCCACTGTTGAGTTGAACTCATTGAAGATAGGACAAGCCCTCCACTCTGTGGTTGTTGTGAGCAACTTGTGTGAAGAACTAACTGTGAATACTGCATTGTTGTCAATGTATGCAAAGTTGGGCAGTCTAAAAGATGCAATAATGCTGTTTGAGAAAATGCCTAAGAAGGACCTTGTAGTCTGGAACATAATGATTTCAGCACGTGCGAGGAATGGATGCCCCAGGGAATCTTTAGAACTTGTATATTGTATGGTTAGATCAGGTATTAGACCTGACATGTTCACTGCAATCCCTGCAATTTCTTCAATCACACAGTTAAAGTATAAGGAATGGGGAAAGCAAATGCATACGCATGTGATAACAAATGGCTCAGATTATGAGGTATCCATTCACAATTCTCTTATTGACATGTATTCTGCATGCAGTGACTTGAATTCGGCACAGAAGGTTTTTGGCTTGATACTGGACAAGACTGTGGTTTCATGGAGTGCAATGATCAAAGGATGTGCAATGCATGACCAACCTCTTGAGGCTCTGTCTCTATTCTTGAAAATGAAGTTGAGTGGTACTAGAGTTGACTTCATTATAGTCATCAACATCTTGCCAGCCTTTGTAAAGATAGGGGCATTGCATTATGTAACTTACTTACACGGGTACTCATTGAAAACCAGCCTTGATTCACTCAAATCCCTTAAGACATCGTTTCTTAGTAGCTATGCAAAATGTGGTTACATAGAAATGGCTAGAAAGCTTTTTGATGAAGAGAAAAGTATGCAAAGAGATATAATTGCATGGAACTCTATGATTAGTGCTTATTCTAAACATGGAGAGTGGTTTAGATGTTTTCAGTTGTACAGCCAAATGAAACTGTCAAACATCATACCGGACCGAGTAACATTTCTGGGGCTGCTCACAGCTTGTGTTAACTCAGGCCTTGTTAGTAAAGGCAATGAGATTTTCAGGGAAATGGTGGAAATATATGGTTACCAACCTACTCAGCAACACCATGCGTGTATGGTTGATCTACTAGGACGTGCTGGCCAAATTGATGAAGCCAATGAAATAATAAAAACTGTTCCATTGGAGTCAGATGCCAGGGTTTATGGCCCCTTGTTGAGTGCATGTAAGATGCACTCAGAGACCCGTTTAGCAGAACTCGCTGCTGAGAAGCTCATAAAAATGGAACCTAAAAATGCTGGAAACTATGTACTGCTCTCTAATATATTTGCTGCAGCAGGAAAGTGGGACAAAGTTGCTAAAATGAGGAGTTTTCTTAGAGATAGAGGTCTAAAGAAAACACCAGGTTGTAGCTGGCTTGAATTAAAGGGACAAGTACACGAGTTTCGTGTTGCAGATCATTCTCATCCAAGATGGGTGGATATATATTCAATACTTAAAGTGCTAGAGTTGGAAACTGGGATATTAACGGATGTGAATTGCTCATGAATCAACTCAACCTAAGACCTGACACTTAATAAGCTAAATTCCCTTGACACCATAATTGTCATGTAATTTCCATTTTTACCGTGGAGTTGGAGATTATAAATTACAAACTTTTACTCATCATAGTCCTATTCCACTTGACATAAGGTCATAAATCTTACATGTGTATTGGTTATGCCGTTTCACATTAGGCTTCCTTTTACGGTTTTGTTGGATATTTTTTAGGTGGTATTTATGGTATCATAAAAGAATACAAAAGATAATTGCCCCATGCTCATTTTGCCATTTATTGTAACCATGTAGTCCTCTGTCTTAGCTTCTCAAATTCATTCTGGTCTTTGTCACCGGTTCTTCATAAGGATAAAATTTTGTACCTATTCTTGTTTTGGTTCAAAGTATACTTGTCTCATCTTCATTCTCATCTACTAAAATCATTATTATTTTATAACAATATATATATATATTCTATCTAATTTTAGATGCCACTAAATTGAATAAATTATAAAAATACAATTATTCATGACATAAACTTAGCTTGTTACAATAAAAAAGACATCAAGTTTTGTAAAAAGATAAAATAAATAAAGAAAATGTAATAACTATAATTTTCAGAGACAAATATGTGATGAATAGTTACATACTCATACTCGTACTTATATATACACGATCAAAACATATATTCTTTATCAAAACTGGAATAGGTTTGGACAAGTATCTATGGATACGACATATCTTCATTCAATTTATATTAGATGAATAAGATTACATATCATATGTATGATTACAAATGTATTAGAATTTTAAAAATAAAATATATATATTTAAAATTAATTTCTAATATGCAGTTATAACATGTCAACAATTTAATTGATATTAAAAACATAAAATGATATAGAAAATGCACGTTAGGAGATTGAAGTTCATCATTTCATAAGAAAGTGAGTGTAAGAAAGAGTGCAGGGAATGGAGACATGAAAAAATAAATAGTCTTACATGTTTATATATAGAGACCACTATCTATTCTAAAAGAAGATTTTATTAAGTAAGCATTATCAAGTGTTAACACCACATTTGATTTATTTTTTCTCATCAAAGATGTCATTGAAACTTTTTATTTATTTTTTAATTCATGAAATACATAATTATAGTAATTAAAAAATTACAATTAATATGATTTTTATGATTTGGACATTCAAACTAAATATATTATAAAAAGTTTTATCACATAAATAGATATTACATAATAACACCATATTAATTTTTTCTCCCTAAAATTTCATAAAATATTTATTTTATTTTTAATTCATAAAAATATATTAATATAGTAATTATGAAAATTATGATTAATATGATTTTTATAATTTGAACATTCAAACTAATAATATAAATTTATATTTCAATTCAAATTAATTGATAGTATATATATAAAATTCATAATTAAGAAATTTATGATAAATGTGATTTTTATGAATTTAAAAAATAATTAGTTGATAGTATAATTACTATATATATATATAATAATAATAATAATAAAAATAATGACTATATGAATTTTATAATTTAAACATTCAAACTAATACTACAAATATATATTTTAATTTAAAATAATTGATAATATTAATATAAATTCTAGTTGAAAGTTATAAAATATTCAAATAAAAAATTAATAATATTCATAATTTGAACATTCAATCTTTTTTTATTTTATAAAATATTCAATTTTTATTATAAATAGTTTACTGTCAACAAACCTCGTGAGAATTTCTTCCTCTAAGGTTGTATTTTGTTTTCACATTTTTACATCATAGTTCAAGATTATTCACCTATCTAATGTTAAAAGCTTTAGAACTTTTATTTTATTTATTCATTATACTTGCTTTGTCCCTTTCTTTTATTGCTATTGAATTTATTTGTTTTTTGTTTTATAATTTTATTTTTTTTTATCATTTTTCTTTATTTTTACTTTTCAATTTTTTTCTTCATTCTCTTGAAATTCTTTCAAAATTTTTCTTAATATTAAGACATAAAATTATTAAAATAGATGTTTCACATAAAAATTATTATTATGTTATAAAAATAAGATTTAATCTTTTAATGAAAATTTATATATTCTTTTTTTACTTTTCTTTCTTAGACGTATTTACCTTATTATTATTTTATTTATTTATAGATATTTCACCGTTATATTTTTTGTGTTCTTTCTTTAAGATGATATTGATCTTTTTTATTTTCTTTGAATATTTTTTTAAAAAGTATTAACAATTAGTATTTGAATTAGTTCGTAGGCTATTTTTACAATTTCAATTATTAAGATAGAATAAATGATTTTTTTTTAAAGGGAGGTTTCACCAAAGAAAAAAATCCTATACTAATGCAAAATCAATCTTACTCTCTCTGTATCTATTTATCTATTTTTTTAATACAATAGTGAAAGTAAACAAAATAAAAACAGTTCAGAAAGAGAGGATGTGTCACAATTTTTATTTGTACCCAGTGATTTTCATCAGCTGAAACAACCACTCACAACAATGTGACTCCAAGTTGGTTGTTTATGCTTTTGACAATCCTTCAATAGTTTCCATGAACACCTCACAACAAATGGCACAACTGTTTGACTATGACAATAATGGATTTTATAATTTCTCACATCTTTCGAGAGGAAAATGCGTGTCCTGATTAGTTAGCAAACCATGCTGCCGAAACATCATTTGTCATCTTTTAACATGTTTGTGTTAGCGTTTGCAGCTCATACACTTAGGTTGGCAGAAGGATGCAATTCTTTCCTTTGTTAGGATGATTTTTTTCACAATAGATTGGGTCTTCTCCAATAAAGGTTCTTAATTTTGTCATAGGTTTCAGTTTGGTCCATCCATGTTTTTGTTTTGTTGTTTATATTCTAATAAATTTAGGTTTGTATGGATAGTGATTAAGGTGTCATATTAGTTGGAATGCTAGGCTTTAATGTGATGCTTTAATTATTTATCATTTCATTTAAAAGATATATTAACACACTCTTATGAATATATTTTTTTATTAAAATTTATTAAAAAATTATAAAATTTTATAAATTTGACATTATATTTAATTTTTTTTATAATTTTATAATTTTAAATAAATTTTAATCAATATATGTATTAAAAAATAAAATATATTTTTATATCTTATTTTATCTTAATTTTTATTTTAGTTTCTCATAATTTTTTAATTTTTTAAAAAATGTTTTGTTATTTTTTAGTCATTAATGTTAATTTCAATTGTTATATAACCATATGATAAGTATAATCTGTGCATAAAATTTTTTAGTTAAATTTTTAACAGTTTTTAATTATTATAAATTTTTTAACACTTTAAATATTTATTTTTATAACATAATAATTTTAGATAAATTAGAGTTTGAAATTTTGATTATTTTTTACATGATTCTAGTGTGTAAGAGAATTTGATCCGGTTAAAAACTATATAGCAATTTAAGTAAAAAAAAAAATTCTAAAACAAATTCATGTAATAATTTAAATTAATATAATAGACTACAAACAAAGAGGGGTCTTCTTCCATTAACTATAACTTAAATAGCCCAAATGACACACCTTGCAATTCTATTTTCCACCTTGGAAGTAGACTAGTTAGGAGGAAGAGAGGTTGAAATGAAGGTAGCTCCCTTCGTTGTTTTCACCTTCAGAGACACACACGGCTTCGCCTCCGCCATCCCACAAGCTCTCCACCCCAACCCTTCCTCCTCCTTCACGCGCCAGTAACTTCTTCTTCACTTTCACTTTTTCTTCACTCAACTCAATGCTCTCCATCATTATTCATTAATACCTTATTGATTGCAGAGAGGATTCCTTCGAGCTCTCCTTGGACGCCTATGGAATCAAACACCTCAAAGCATCTGGGAACGTTTTTCACTTCGTTGATAATCATGGCACTTACAAGGTCACCCTTTTTCTCTAATTTTCTCAGATATTGTTATATGATTGTAATTAATCCATATAAGTACAAAAATAAGATGCCCCTTTGGCTGAAATAGTTAAATGGTAGCCAGTGGTTGCGGGATACGCGTTAAATTTGGCTTCTTTGTTGAGTGGCATATGCTTCAATTGTAGAATCTCACTCAGTGTTAGGGTTAAAGAGATTGAACAAAACTTTGATTTGAGTGCTGAATCCTGGTGAGTCATCTGAAAAGGCAGTTGAATGAAACCTTGGGAGGAATGTACGTTATTCTGGCTATTAAAAATTTGAGCCTCTTACAAAAGGGGTAGGTTTTTATTTGATATACACCGTCAGAAATTGCATTAGTCTACCATGTAGTCATTTTTCAATTAGGAAGTGCTCCAGATGCGGTTTGATTTATCTTCAAATGTTGGATCTGAAATTTGGGTATATATCTAGAGGTGGTTGGCTGTTGAATGGTTACAAAATAGTTATATGGCGGCTGGACTAGGCTGTTCTGATACCGGTGGTAAATAAAATTAATGATTAGATTCCATCATTCCAATGTTTAGTAATGTGATCTTGAACGGATGAAGTTTACCTTTTTCTCTTGAACAGAAGCTTTGTCTTTTCCCTTCTGGAGACAGAAATTGTCACTTATAACTGATTTATTCACTAGTCTAGAATCTTGTGGTTTTATTTCATACTCTCTTATTTGAGGATATGATTTTTTAGATCTTTGTTCAAGGTGTTCATATGTTTACATTCAACTCAGACAACTATGAACTCTAGCATTTTTTTTAATCAGATAAATTTCTCTACTGGGATTGGCTTTCTGAAAACATTTATGAGCTGCTCCTTGATTCTGTAAAATTGGAGTTCATACTCTGAGCAATTAGGTTTCAATATATTAATGGTAAACTTAAACCTTACAAATTATCTTATGTGATAATTTGTTATCCATGTTCTTTAGAAATAGATCTGATTCTGTTAAACTATTCATATCCAGGTGTCAATTGTGGCTATGGAGCATTATGAGCCACCAGTACTAGCTTGTGCTCTTAATGAGGTCCTTAATAAAATTACTGCAGATAAATCATCCTTAATGCCTACACTTTTGGTGCCATTTTTTGTGGAATCATCCAAGGTTAAAGGGCAAAGTAAACCCCTAAGATCAGATGAAAGCAAGCCTTCAATATTTGGTATACAGATTGGTCAAAATACAGACATAATGCAGGCCTTACGCAACAAAACCCAGGAGCCATCATCTTCGTTATGGATTCAACATGAAACTTTTGCTTGTTTTCTTCACTTTGTTCGTGTAATGCAGTTACCAACCTTTTTTCTAATTGGACAAGTCAGTCAATATTTGGACAATAAATCCACCAAGCAGCATGAGGTATTATTTTTCCTTATCACTTTTAAAGAATATGATCTGATTTGATTTCTGTATTAAAAAATTGTCTATTTTTATTTTGAGGATGTTTGGCCTCAATAGATAGTGTACTATGTGGCAACCTTCCTGTAAACAAGGGGACTACTGGCTTAATTCTACTATTTTCATTGTTCAACAACCTAAAAAACATTTTTTTATGGCATCCTCTCTTTTTCCTTACAAGTTACACTAAATGGGTGCATCTTCAACAGCTAACTTATGATGGTTTGTTTCAGATACTTCATGTAATAGGTGAGATTTTGGCTAGCACAACAGGTCTGCAGTTTTCAGAAGACAGAGTGGTATGGAATCCAAAAAAGGTATCAGCGGAAAGCAAGGAGCCATGGCGCGCATTATATGGTTGAATCATGGGTCATTTACATGCTAACTTGGAACCAGTGTTTCTTGAATCTGATTCTCAGAACCATTTTTTTTTGTATTAACTGTTTCCTTAAAGGTTATTATAAATACCCCCCCCTCCTCCTTATTTTCTTTATATTCCTTGATGTTTCGTGTAATGTGTGTTAATGGGATGAATGTTGCCATAGCTTGTAGCTGTATATTCTTTGTGTGCATGTGGATTTTATTTTCATTCTCCTATCCAAAAGGTTAGCTGAATAGGTTTAACTGTTTATGCTATGCATCAAATTGTATACTCACTGTGTTTACTTTGATGTCGTTACAGCTTTTGAAGGGAGATAAAGTTGAGAACCATGAGTTTTTAAATTTTGTTTCTGTAATAGAAACACTTTAATGGTGAGGATGAGAACTTCTAGGGTAATGTCAGGTCTTCAAAATGATAATTATGAATGACTTTTAAGCAAAAATTGGTTTACTTTAGAGAGATGTCATTCTCTTAATTAGAAGGGATTATAGGTATATGTTGTTGTTGGGTATTCCTCAATGAACTTTCATAAGAACAAATTTCAGTTTTTTTGCGTATTTGTTGAACGTTTACGTTGTTGCATGACTATCAATTATCAATTCATACTTGATTGGTCAATGCTTTGTTTTATTTGGTCACTTTATCTTTGCTTATCTGTCATTTTGGCCATGTATTGACTTGAAGCCTCTGATGGCTTCAAGTACATGTACCCAGAGGGTGAAACAATACGAAATAATTAAATTTAGAATTTAATTAGAATGTTAGACAGTGGAAAAGGTTTTCTAATAGTTAATGAATCTTAAATTGCCAAATCATTAAAAACTATTTGTTTTTGTGATAATTATTTTAAAAGTGATAATTATTTTGAAATTTATACATGATGGCAGACCTATAAATTATCTGTCGCCTAAGCAACAGTTAAGAATTAGACAGGATTCAGTGAGCCCTATATGTCCAGATTTCTTTTCAGCATCATAAATATTCTGCTTTTCTGTCTAGAGTATTCCACATGAATTTAAATTTACATTACATTACTACGAAAGAAAGCTCTAAGTTTTTCATTTGATGGGGAAAGCAAGAACAAATTGCCAAATTAATATGCCACGGGGGAGAATTAACAAAGGGAAGTTATTGATGATGGTCAGATGATGGAATGGAAACTAATACTGCCACAAGGTTATCTTAGTTATGTGAGTATGCAATTGTAACGAGCACACGAAAAATAGCCGTATGTGACAAGTTCCCAGTAAGAAATATCATGATAATCCCTCCAACCTGAATGACAATTTATTATATACTGGATTCAAGCTTCTATCACCGCCAATTTCCCAAAGTGAAAACCAAAGTTTGTTAACTTAGCGGATTCGATCAATAATAACTCGGAGCACTAGTTGGGTACCCGGTTTGAGTGAGTTACTATATCAGTTAAGTTATGCAATTGAATCAATATGAACAAATTATAAACATGGTTGAACCAGTACCGAGTTAGTGAACTGATTTTGCAAAATATTCAGCGTAAAGTTTCACGGGCGAAGTTTAAACATACCATTAACTACTACACATCAATTACACACACGGACCTGATTTAGACAGTAACTTATACATTTTTTTATAAATACTTTTAAGAAGAAAAAAAAATTCTCCATATATTAAAATTAATTTATGCAGCAACTAATTTGTAAAAACAATTTCAAATAATTTTTTAAAAAATAATTTGTAATTTATCTATACACTAAGAAAAAGTTTATTTAAGCAATAGTAACTACTAACTTAAAGGGATACCAGAAATGCAAATGATCTGATTTTATGATACGTGCATGGTACATGACAGTATTCATCAAACGATGAAATAATCTGAAACCCTTTTGAAACAAAGACGAAAAGAAACATTTACACCTCACGTGAAGGTTTATTCATCGAGGCTGAAACTCCCTCAGAGGCCCCTGCCACGAGCACGACCACGACCACGGCCACGGCCACCGTGAGCTCCACGACCACGACCACGACCACGACCACGGTCTCGTTCTCTGCGACCTTGGAAGTTACTGGAATCCCCAGAGGAACCAGAGCAAGAGGGAGGACCTGCAGCAGTATTATCAGAAGAAGCAGATCTTGTGGTATTGCCAGTGTCATTGCTAGTGCTGGCCCTACTTTCAGCTTCCAATCTCTCAACCTCCGCGTCTATAACTAACAACAAAGACACAACCTCACTAACTGTAACAGGAGGTTCAGGACGTTCACGTAACATAGTGATAAACATTTCATACTCCTCCGGCAATCCGTCCAAGATCGCTTCAACGCGATCTTTTTCCGTTAAGGGATCACCCAGCTCACCCAAAGAATCAGCAATGCCTTTGATCATCATAACATACTCCGTCGCAGACCGATCTCCTTTCTTTATGTTCCTCAGCTCTGCCCTCAGTTGCCCAATCATGGCTTTGATGTGCAAAGAGAAGTGCGTCTGCACTGTCTCCCAAAGCTGCCATGAGTGTCTGCATCCCATCACAAAAGCACGAACAGGTGCCGACAGAGATGATAGCAGCCACGTGTACAACACTTGGTCTTGTAAGAGCCATCGCCTATACTCTTCTCTTCCTATATCGCGCGCGCGGTCACTCTCGCTTGCGTATCTGCCGGGAATTAGAGGGTTTGCGATGAATCTTTCCAAGTTGTGTGCGCTGATGATACCTTCCACGTGCTCCGTCCACAAGAGGAAATTCTTGCCGTCCAGTTGAATCGACAGCGGCTGTGCGATTGTCACCAGCGATTCTGAAGGTGGAGCCGAAGGGCCTGGGACTGCTGGTGGTGGTGGTGGTGGTGGTGGCGGTGGCGATGGTGGTGGCGATGGTGGTGGCGGTGGTGGTGCCGCCATGAAAATGAACAGAAGATAATGAAATGGCTGTTCTTTCTGTCTATGATTGGTGAGACTATGAGTAATTACAATGAGTGAGGTTTCTAATAAATATATATACATAGGTTAGAAAAAAAGACTATCTGTTATAACAGAAAGTTTAACCGTTCTAACAGATAGTTTAACGACCAATGGTTATTATTATTCAATCACCATTTATTACCCTAAAATGAAATGACGTAAATTTTAATGTTTCTTTGTACTTGTTGGAATGTATGGTTATTTACTTGTAACTAATATTTATTTGCTGTGATGTTGATTGTTTGCTACTTGATCTTTCTTTCTTTTTTTTTTTTGCTAATTTTATGTCACATTAAAGCTCTTTTAGCAAATAGGCATGCAATTGCAAACATGTCAGTGGTTAAATCTTACGTAGTTGCATGTTAAGATTGAAGCCAATATTCGTGCACTTTAAGTCTTTCTTCCAGACACATCTGATCCTGTTAAACTAATTCTGTGTAGAATTAGCATCACATTTCATTTCAAAATTAATATTGCCTATTGCCAAGAGTGATGGATTATTCATTCATAGACCTATAACTCTTTGCTATAATTACTTAGTTATCAATTAAATTAGTCAATATTTGGAAAATAAATCCATGAAACAGCATGAGGTATTCATTTTCCTTATCACTTTTAAAGCACATGATCTAATTTGATTTCTATAAAATAAATAGTCTATTACTTGGAGAATAGTTGGTCTCAATGGTCTAATTCGACTATTAATGCATTCAGGCTCAAACTCTTTTGAAGCTTAAATCTTCTGACCAAAGAAGACCTTGGCCAGGTAGGTCCTACTAGTCCCAACTAGCAAGCTTCCCTTAGTTCACTATAATGGCTAGTGAAATGGCTAGAAAGCTTTTTGACGAAGAGAAAGGTATGCATAGAGATATGATTGTGTTGAAGTGTTGAACTCTATGATCAGTGGGTATTCTAAACGTGGAGAGCAGTTGTACAGCCAAATGAAACTGTCCAAGATTATAGACCAAGTAAGATTTTTGGAACTGCTCACAGCTTGTGTTTAAGTCAAGCCTTGTTAGTAAAGGCAAGAAGATTTTCAAGGAAATGGTGGAAATACATAATAACCAACCTAGTCAGGAACACCGTGCTTGTATGGTTGATCTAACACTTCTCCAATACTGGGAGCACTAAGTATTGTAAGGTACTCCTAAACTCCTCTAGAGAAACATAAACCGGCCATGACTAAATCACCGAATACTGACCTTTCAATGGTGTTCGATTCAGCCGCAAAATCTCTAAGATTTTCGTTGCTCCACTCCAAATGCCTTAAATAATGGTTTCCGTCATTTCAAAATTCAAACTAACATTTATGCATGTTAATAAAATATTATTTTAACAATATTCAATAAATAAAAATATATTTTTATAATTATACATTCAGTTGTTTTTTTAAATATTATTTAAATAAAATTTTTTTAATCAAAATTACTTTTTAAATAAAATGTTTTCAAACATAGTTAGCTCAAATCCAATGTTATTTAACATTTTTTTTATAAAATTCTATTAATATTAAATCAAGATAAAAAATGTGCTTGAAATAGCTATAAATAAAAAACATTATTCTAATATTCTTTTATTAAAATATTTCGACTAAAAATATGTTACTATATATATCTTAGTTGGATTGTCTAAAAAACCAAAACAATACGTTACTTTAATAATACTGAACTACTGATACAAAATAAGTATAGTTGGCTTCTAATTAATAAGGTATATAATCCATAACGCTAAATATTTGCTTCCGTAGAAAGACATTTTACCATGAAAAAGAATTCTCCTTTATATTATTTTAATCAGTTTTACTCAAACACCTCAGTTGTATTCCAAGACATAAAATTGTTTTTAAAAATAACGAATCATTCTCAAATACGGGTTTCATGTTCTCATTATCCTTGCCAAGACAACAAATGAAGCTGAATGAAAGTACCACTATAAAGTCATCACAGCACAAGTTTGGAAGAATTTTGAAATGCCCAAGCTTGGGAAGCTTATTATGAGAATTGATGGACTTGCAAGTTTTTGTGCTGGTATGCCAAGCCGCTTACTTGACTAGAATAAAACCCAACAAAACTAAACAGAAAAATGTAGAAGTGTAGGCACCGTTTCCTTTCTTAAAGGCTTCGAGAAGCTGATGAACTTCGATTATGTCTTATTTGCACTAAATAAATCGCGCTTACACTTCATATACTACGTGAATAACGTAATGTAAGAATTGCACATTTTTACTTTAAGCCTCTAAATATGGCATCCTCTCTTTTACTTTAGGACCCTGATGATAAATTAATGTGATTTCCACATGAAGTGGAAACTCATCCTAAATAATAATAATGGATCAAACGAGAATAAAATGTTGTATAGATGAAAAATTATACGTACATAATATTTTCCTGATTCAACTTTCAGAATACATGTTCAAAAATAGGCCATATGCCAGCCTGAAGTATGGACAAAATTTACGAGGATAACAATACAAAAATGACTCGTACCAATAGATTGCAGTCGGGGGTGCATCGAGGGGAGACAGGATGGGGAGGGTATCAGTATCAACTAATAGATAGAATCAACTTGGCCTAACCAGCAACCGAAATCTCAATGCAATGGGATGTTAGTCAAGGCCTCCAAAGGGTGTCAAAACCACTTTTGTCAATAAGCAAATGATCTTCTCAAGTATGCCATCTAAACAGCTACTAATCTTCAATTGTTTGATCCTCTACCTTTGATTTACTCTTTCCAGACTGGGCACGTTGTTGTTTGACTACCTTTGATTTACTTTTTCCATCCTGGGGTCGCTGTCGTTTGACTGCAGAAAGAAAAATTAAATAATATAATACCCAAGTAAAGAACCAACAAGCATTAAACTACAACTAGCCACTGGTAAAATAGTTACAGAAATTAAAATCTGATCATTGGAGTTGGCATAAAATAAAATGAACAGGTAGCAGCAGGAAGAGAAGGGTCTAAAGTTCAACGTCAAACCAATGCTCCATTTTTGTAAAATATAACATATTGGCCAGTTTGCCAAGTTACATTATATTTAGCAGCTATTTTAGATATAAAATTTCTCAAAGATTTGGATCCCTCTTGGGAGAGTGTTCCCCTCCTGTTCTCATTATTCCTCTAATTTATGTATGAATGGAATAATACTCTCAAAAAGCTTCATCTTTTGCCTACTCTCTTTAGCAGTGCCAAGGTACTAACAGTGCCATTCTCCTCCAAAGCTGAAGATGCCCAGCCTTTCGAGAGAAGATATTCAAAAGCACTGGTTAAGATTATAAATAAAAATAGTAAAGTTCATACCTTAGGCTCAAGGCAACCTCATAGATCAGACATATGTCCATATTTCATATTCATTATACACCCGAGCCAGTAATTTTAATTTCTAGCAACACAGTAATAAACTATTTTGAATGACAAAACAAAATTTCTTTTCCAATTGAGTATTTTTGTCTTTTAAGGTCATGCACACTTATTATTTAAGGCATGCACACTTATTAAGAAAATTATTAATTACATGAATTACTATGGTAAAATGGTTTTCTTGGTGAGTTTAGTTGTGAATCACTTTAAGTATTTAGTAGAGAAACCAGTAAATGAGGATGTTACTTGAAAAATATAATTAATAATTTCTTGGTTTTCTGGAGTTGCAAATAATAAAACAAACTAAAACAGCCAAAGTAATAGATAATACGAGACAGAGGGAGTAAGATAAATATTGATAAAATAGTAACTCGTCAACAACTGCAGAAAAAAAATGCAGTTCACTACAGCTTACATCTCAGAGATGTTCCAGCAAGGCATGTCAGTCTTGACCGTGTGTTATGTTCAGCTAGTGGCTTCTCTCTGGCAGCCACTCGAACATCCCAGACACGTATAATGCCATCAGATGATGCAGATGCCACTAGGTAAGGGTTATCATCCCCTGAAGCACCATCACTATCTGTGAGAGCAACAATACCTTTCACACGTGCAGTATGTGCTTCTTCCAAGCAATATGCAACTTTTCCACTATTAATGTCCCATGCTGTAATATTTCGATCCTCACCGCCAGTATAGAGAAGACCATTCTGCAACATAGAATAAATTATAAAAGTTAAAAGAAAACAAAATCAGTGTTTATTGCTTGATAACAACACATAAATTACAAAGTACCCTATTTAGTTGTTGAATTAGTAACGTTCGCACTCTAGGCCTTAACTTTCTAAAATAAACATATTCCAGTAAATATTTGATCACCCATGCCAGAGATAGTTCATTCCACCAATGAAATTTGACTATCTGAAAGAAATTTGTATACCGGTGGAAAACCCATGCTCCGACCATTACCAGCCCCATTATCAATATCATATACTTCCCAACAAATATTTTCATAATAGAAGATTGGCATTACAAAGCACTTCACATGTATTCAAGCAACAACGCAACACGATCATCCCTTTTTTGATAGGCAATGAGAGAACATACAGTATAGGCATTGCATATACAACGCATGTTATTTCAAATCCAAAAGCTCCCTCAATACCAGTGGTGTCTAAATTATAAATACCCAGGTCATTGACTCATCATTAAACCATACAACAAAGCATTTGATTATAGTTTAGATATTGCAAGCATTCCTACATAGTTGGGTTTGTTTGGATAAACCTATCGATAAACACTTTTAAAAAAAAAAAAAAAAATCTTTCCGTAAACTAAAATTAGCATATGAATAAGTTAAAAATATCTTTTAGAGAAACTAATATGAGAAAGCTTCTATAGGTTAGCTTACCGAGAAGCTCATTCATTTTTCTTTCTTATTTTATTTTTCTAGATGATGTAATTACAGAAAAGTTTATCCAAACATGCCCAATGTAACAATTAACTTAAATCAGCAATGTCAGCACCAATCTTTTTCCTTCCTCCTTTTTCATCAAAATCAATAGTTATCAATTCTTTATGAGGCCAGCATATCAGCAGCATACAAAGAAGAAACAGAGAACATAAAAATAACCAATGGAGCAAACTTGATGCCCGATAAGTCCACAATTCAAATTGAGAAAAAACAAAGATAGAATTAGAAGAAGCACAAACCCTAGCAGGTGCAGCGCAGAGAACAGGCTTGGGGCATTCCAATTCGAACAATATCCTGGCATCCTCGGTCTGGTGGACGGAAACCTTCTCCTTGGCAGCCATGAAGAAGCGGTCGCCGGTGGCATCGAACTTGACCAAAGTGGCCTCCTTGCCGAGGCGGAGGCAGCAGTTGCGGCGGCCGCGGACGAGGTTGACGACGGCGAGGCACTGGTCGCGTGCGACGGTGAGGGCGCGCTGGCCGGAGGGGTGGAGGGCGAGGTCATTGATGGCGGCGTTGCGGTGGATGGAGAGGGTGGCGAGGTGGACGAAGCCGTCGGCGTCGAAGATGGAGAGGGAGCCGGCGGCGTCGGCGGAGATGAGGTTGCGGGGGAAGGGGAGGTGGGGAGGGGCGTAGAAGGAGAGGGCAGTAACGGTGGCTGAGTGGTTGTGGAGGGAACCGATGGAGGAGGAGGCGGAGAGATCGTAGAGTTGGATGGTGTCGTCGTCACCGCCGGAGGCCACGACGGGGCCGGAGACGGCGACGGTTTTGATTGAGGAGAGGTGAGAAGGGTAAGAGAAAAGAGGGGTTAGGGATTGGGATTGGGATTGGGAGCGGAGGGTGAAACCCCATATGAATTTCTCGTATGAACCTGCTACCAAACTCATTCTTGCTCTCTGTTAGTCACTCACTGCTCCTTCTCCTTCTGTATCACTTGCACTCTAAAACCCTAGGGTTTTTAAAACCACCATCTATCAGGTTGACTTTTAACTTGATCCTTTTAGGTTTAGTTAGTTATTTGCTCTTTGAAAAATATTTGATACTCAACAACCTAAATAATACTATTCAGTGAGAAATATATAAATATTTTTAAGTGTTATCATGTAATAAAAATAGAAAATTTTAGAGAAAAAAATATATGGGTTAGTTAAGTGTTTGAAAAAGAAAATAGGTGTTTAATTATCATTATTTTTTGTTCTTTATAATTTTATAAATTTTATTTTTATTTCTTATACATAAAAATTATTTTTTTTTAATTTTATACATATTATTTTTAATTCTTTTTAGTCTTTATAAAATTAGATGTTAGGACTACAATAATTAAAAATGGATGTATAACAACTTAAGTAGATAGTTTTAAGTTAAAAATTAAAAAGTAAAATTTATACAAGTATAAAAATTAAATGAGTAATTAAATCTTCTTTTTTAATTTTTTTAAGAAGTGAATAATCTTTGTACTTACATGTCCAAGAAGATTAAGGTATTATTTTAGGTTAAAAAATTTCTTTTTCTTTTTTTACTTACTATTTTCAGTATTATTACTACAAAATTAAAATCTTTGAATTCATAAATTGTATTGAAAAGTTGTTAAAGTATAGACGAATAATGATTCTTAAGTATTTTGATTTATCAAAACAAAATATTTTCTTCAAAATTCAAATATTATAACCTTTTTATAATTATTATAAAATAAAGAAAATGGCTTTTATTATATTAAAGTATAAGAATATATGAGTGAAAGTTATTATACTATGATAAAAGTTAACATTTTATGTGAAAAATATTATTATTACATGCATGATTTTATCATTATTAAAAAAATCAAAATTAGTAATGATATTATGTGACAAAATATAATCTCTCACTAACAATGATGACCTTTATGATATATTTTTAAAAAATTGTTATGAACATAAATTTAAATCATTTTGTGACAAATTGTGTGATAGATATTTTTGTTATCTAAAAATTTTGTCACAAATGATGTTATTGAATTAATGAATATATGTATGTGACAGATTATGTGATGAAATTATATTCTTTTTAATTATTTCATCACAAAATTTGTCAAAAAATAAACATAAAATATTCAATGAATTGTTTGTGAAAGATTTTTATCCTTTACAAACTTATCTGTCACAAGATTTTTAAATTATTTATTAATAAGTCCTATGATAAATAAATCCTTCTCTAAATATTTTTTATCATACATTTAATCACAAATTGTAATTAAATGATTAACTCATAATATGTTAAATTTTAAATATATTTTAAGCTTAATTATGTTTTTAATCTTTTAAATTAAGAATTTTATTTTTTTTAATCTCCACTGAAATTTATATTTTTTAGTCTCTTAAATTTTTAAAAAA
>JAMLFT010004657.1:0-19092 GCA_026544285.1 Pachyrhizus erosus | reverse complement strand
AATGACGCACTTTTTATTTTAAAAATAATGTTAAAATATTAAAATATTTTTAAAAAAAATTAAAGTACAAATCTATAAAATAAAAAATGAAATTATCTGATGACTTTTTTTTGTTTGCTGAAATAAATTACCTGATGTCAATTGTCAACGATTTGGGAGAATAGAATAAGATTGTAATCCTACCTCAAATGTAATAACAATAAATAATATAAATAATAATTTAAATCTCGATGTCTTAAAAAGACTTTGATGACAAGATGGTGCGTTTTCGATATTTCATTGGCTCCTGGGGTACGTCATCGTACGGACGAGGTTGATGTGTTTCTACCATCGTACTATTTTCTTATTTTTAACTGTGTTCCCTGCTCCACACTTCATGCACACCGCAAACTCTAGCCCCACATTCTCTCTCCTACTATTCAATTTTCATTTACATTTCTAAAGCCGTACAAAGAAAAGCTGTAAGAATATTATTTTATTAAGTTTTTGATTCCATTCCCTTCTTTTATTATTATATTATTGGTTCAATTTGGGGTCTCATTTTAACATTTTTAATCTTTCCCCGTCCAGTTCGCTTTTAACACTAAAACGTTTATGTTTTGGACCATGGACTTGGTTTTTACCAAATCAAGAAAAGGATCAGGTTTCAATTTTCTATTATCATAAAATATTTTTGTTTCTTAATATGGTGGGGCTGGGGAACCAATGGGGATAGGTGGATGAATAAGGAAAGCATGGTCTGATTAGTCTGTATCCTTGCTTCCACTTTTTCTGAGTTTCTCTGCACTTCTTGCTACCTCTCTTTTTTTGGGTGTTTCCTTTCTTTTGATTCCCTCAACTCTTAATTTCCTACCCTTTTCTGTGCCTTATTCTCTCTTCACTGGTCAAAAGATTTCTGGGATTTTGCTAATTTGGTGCAAATCTGATTCCCTTTTCACAAATCCTCTTCATGGCTTATTGAGAACTACTAGAATTTCAAGTTGCTTTTTCTGGCTGGTAAGAATAACTAATCAATCATATATTATTTTTTTTATACGCTATAAAGCCCATCTCTGGGATATATGTTTCTTGGTTTCTAGATCCTTTTTTGGGAAGTCATGTACATTTACTGCTACCTTGTTTCCTTAAAATCTGCATATATGTGGACTTTGTGTTGAATGATTATTCTTCAGCTTGTTTTCATGCCTCGCTTTCACTTTTCCCTCTTCACATCCTCCATATTGCAAGGCATAAAAACATTATTTTTGGCTTTTAGTGGTTATCCTTTGATGTGTGATTCTCATCTGTTGGAATCTGCTTTGTGTTTCAGTTTTTCTGGGTCCTCAAATCTTGCTAGGAGAAGACTCAGTTTTGGTGGAAACCTCACATACAATTAAGCATAGTTTTTGGGTTCATTCTACTTGGTTAGGTTTCCTTTGAGATACCATATACTGAACTTGTTTCAGTTTAGTTGAAGAAAAAAGCGTGTTTTTTCTAAATAATACTCATAACTTTGTCTTTTTTTTCCTTTTCTTTTTGTTGGTGCTGATTCACATATTAGAGGCGTTTAGATATGGTGAGGGGAAAGACTCAGATGAGGCGCATAGAGAACGCCACAAGCAGGCAAGTCACCTTTTCAAAGCGGCGTAATGGGTTGCTGAAGAAGGCCTTTGAACTTTCTGTTCTTTGTGATGCTGAGGTTGCTCTTATCATTTTCTCTCCAAGAGGAAAGCTTTATGAATTTGAAAGCTCCAGGTAAGTATATATGGATCCTCATAACATTTTTTCTTATCTTTTTATTTTTCTGTCACAAATTGTTGCTTTGTGTCATTGTGCTGCATATGCTAATATAATACTTTTTTTCTCTTCATGCAAAGGTTCCTATTAACAAGTAAATTTCATTTAGATATATGTATGTGTTATTACCCCACATACAGATTAAATTGTACATTTGTACTCAAGATCTTCATCGTAATCTCAGAAGTGTAATTGTAGATATATATGAGATACGGGCTAAGGACTTATTTGATTTTTTCTATTTTTAATCTTAACCTTAGACGTACGGTGGGGTATTGATAGTACCTATGGAGTTTTATTTGAAGCTTTTTCTTTTTTTCTTTTATTTTGGGGCATCTAGGAGCTTAGCAATTCAGTTTACTAGAAAGCGACTGATTTTACAGTCAAGAGAGAGTAAGATATTTAGGAAACACTTTGACAGACGATGTTTTAATTTTTATTTTTGAGAAGCTAATCTTAAGCACAAGTTGTTCTAAAGATTAGAGATACAAATCACCGAAGTGTTTTAATTATATTTGCATTGAAGCTGATTCCACCTTTCTTTCACTATATTCTTAAACTTGGCTCTTGGATTTGAGTGCCATTTGTTTAAAATTTCACAACACTTGCACTTTGTGCAGTAGGTGGGGGTAAGCTAGTGTCTAACAAAGTTTTCAAACGTTCCTCTATAGAAATCTTTCCATACCCCATTTTCCACTTACATCTTTCTTTACCTCTTTTTCATTTCTCATACGTTAGATCACTCGTCATACTTACATGGTGGTTGCATGCTTCCATATTGGTATCAAAATATCATTATTATTTCCTCTATTATGGTAGATTTTCTTTTCTGTAATTGAATAAAGGGTGAACTTAGAGTATAAAAAGGAAAATTTCTGAAAGGAACTGTACTTTTTTCCTTCTGTAATGGACACAGTACCATCACATGTATGATGGTACTAAAATACTGACGTCCAATTTCTTGAGAGACATGATAGAGAAAAAGGAATCTATATAATGACTTGCACTACATAACTACGATTATATGACTCTAGCAATATCGTTCTCCATCAATAAATTAATATTATTTTTAGGTTAAGAGATAAGGTCTCATTGATTCAGACTTCTAATATATGACTCAACAAAGTGAGTGAACGTTGTTCAACTGATATAATTTGTCAAAAGAAAAGGAAAAGTAGAACTCAATTAGTGAGGAAATTGTGAAGTACCATGAAATAATGTGCGGTGTATCACCACAGTTTTCAATACAACTAGAGGCACACTAACCTCCTTACGAGGCTGTTTACGTTTTCATTATTATTTTTAATATAGCAAGAACTTCTAGATTATAGTTGAAACTGTCAACTATTGTTATTTAATTAGGTCTGATCAATTTGTTTAATAATCAGAGTTATTATAGTCATTAGTGACTAAGTATGTTGTGAGAGTGGTTTATCCTCACAACATAATTTGAAAACAGTATCTAGCTGTACATGTCCTTAATTTCCCCTTCTCTATTCTCTTTCTTGTTGAGTTGAGTAAAAAGTACAATTGAAAATATTTTATCTGGAGTACTTAGATGTACTTAGAATACATCAACAATAAAGCCTTGTCCCGGTATGTGAGGTTGGCTAAAACAAATTATAGATGAAGTTATGAAATATGTGTAGTTAAAACTGCAATGTCCTATTGTATGTTTGCAGGATTATTTCAACCATATGATTGAATGGCTGAAGCATATGATATGACACTATCTTGCTTTAAAGTTGCTGGGTTTTTAGGAAACCTGCAACTTATCAGAAGCTTTCTTAAGTTTTGTAGTAAAAGAAATAAAATTATATACATTAATATACTTTTACTCCTTGTATCCTTCCTATGATTTTTTATTTTTGGCTTAAAGTGATTCATGTTTTGAATGTTAATATTAACGTGCATGTTTTTTGTGCATTATTCACCAACAACAAAAAATACTTCCACAGTTAAAGTGCTAAAATGTAGTAATATATCTTCGCACATGTAGCTCTTCCTTCTTCCTTTTGGTACTCCACAAGTTGAAATAAGAATAATATTTTTTAAGAAAATAAATTACAGACAGTGCCCCTTAACAGAAACGAAGATAAGCTAGTAGAGCTTATTTTAATTAACTTAACTATAGATTAACAATTAATAGTTCATATAATTTAGATATAGACATTTGAAGGAGAAGATAATATTTTCTCAAAAGAAAAAGCTAACAGTATTTTCCCAATATTTTCTTTGCTTTTCTTGGCTTCTCATGTGATCCACAATTCAAACGTTCTAATTCAGATTGGAAACCAAATCGTATGTACGTCTAACAAAGTTTTTTTTAGCTGAACAGCTCTTAAACACAGATACGTAATAAATAATTTTGTTTCTAAAACTTTCCACATTTGGTCGTGTATATTTGCTCATAAGTCATATAACTCTGTTCGGCTTGCATTATTAGTTTGTACTTTGCAGCAAACATTACGTATTTTTTTCATTTTAGAATTGAATTGATTTAAAAGATTTAACTTGGAAGAGTTGATGTGAAAAGAATTATTTTGCCTTTAAAAATGACATTTCAAAATTTATTTTATAAAAACTAGTTTTGTCTAACAGATTAACTTAATGTACAGGATAAAATATGTTTTTAATATTCATATCTTTATTAATTTTTCTTTTTAGTTCTTAGCTTTTAAATTGAACATTCTAGTTTTTTAATTTTATAAAATAGTGTTCTTAATTTACAAATTTTATAAAATATGTATTTTTAGTCTTTTTTTTTATAATATTTTAAAGATTGTTTAAAAGTAAGATCAGACTAAAAATATATATTTTTTAAACGTATGTGTTTAATATATATATTTAATATGAAAGTTCAACGAAAATAAAAGTTTATGAAAGTATAAGGAATAAACATATTTTACCTTAATGTATATGTATGTAAGAAACAAATTTTACTCGTTTATAAAAGTTACTCTTTATTTTTTCAAAATTTATTTTCTGTCAAATACATTGTGCTGGTAAACATGTTGGTTTCGTCTCACGTGAACTGTCAAATGGCATTCCTTTCAACACCACCAATGCATATTAAACAAGTTCTTAGCAGTCTCATTCTTTTAATAAAATTTCATCGAGAGAAGTGTATTTTTTCTTTTAGTGTAAGGGCTTAGCAGCTTATTGGTTGGCTGCTTGTAATTGTTTTGTGCTGTATTGAGGCAAGAAAAGTTCAGACAATTTTTTAATAAAACCTTTAAATGTTAATTTTAAGTAAAGTTATATATACTAAATTAATCTGAACTGTGCCACAACAGTATTAAGACAAATAATATGAAGTGGAATTGCTGATCAAGGCTTGGCATGTGAAATTGGCCTTTCAAAGTACTTAAACCGTGGTTAATGACGAACTAGGGTTATGACTGTGACTATTGTCTTCATGCAACTTCTATGATCTCTTCTTTCTAGTGTGCTACTGCCGCTTGTTGACTATGAGCTGATTATTATAAAATTGCAACTATTCGTCTCAGTTTGCTTGGAATTATAATTTGAAAATATATTTGATTTTTTTATGACTAAAAGAATTATAATTTGAAAATATATTTGATTTTTTTATGAGCAAAAGAATAATATTAAAGTTCAAGACAAGGAATGTCCTAATAATCTTAGTACAATTAGTTTTAGACAAGTTTGAAAACTGTAAATGTAATTCTAATCACAGAACTGATTAATATTCATGAAGACCAAGGTAATTCCGATATGAATAGTCTTATCTCACTAATTAAAATCAGCAGCTATATGAATGGTTCGACATTATTGGACTCAACTAAATAAAAATTAAATTCTTAAAGATATTATTTATTATGAAATCTCTTTTAATAATTTTTTTCTAATATTCTTTTTAGTCTCTTTTTACATATCTAAAATCCATGCAGTCTAATTTTTTTATTGGTGCTAAATCACTTTAATTGATCTTCTATTATATTTTTTTCAACAGGTGTCACATTGATGTCTTCTATATTTCATCCCTCTTTCTCTTAACACATTCATTTGAACTATTCCCGTTTTTTTTTTTTTTCTTGTTATCCTTTTAAATTTTAACATTCACATGTAGAGTATAATTGGTCATATAATTGTAATGCAATTTTTCTTTGACTTTGATAGGTACTTGACTGTCACAAGCAATCATAATCTCTTTCTCTATTTTAATCAACCTAACTTGTATCCTTTGTATGGCATTTGATTTATTTTCCCATCGTTTTGTTGAACTTTGAAACCTATGTTATAACATATTCAATTTTTGCCTTAAAGTCACTTTTCTCTTTTTTCTTGATAAGATTGTAATGCACATTCTTTACCTTACTCCTATTCAAACGAAAGTCCTTTATTTGTAATTCCAATTATATACATTTATCAGCCTGTCTACATAGAACACTTAATAAACCAACTAATAATTTTTTAAAAAAATTATATAGTAAACTTGTAACAAGTGGAATACTAATTTTTCTTTTTTCTAAAACAAAAATCTCAGAAATGGAAGTACAAGGGATACTTGTGCCATTTTATATCATATATCAAAATTTCAGATTTCCTTTGTATTAGAAAGATATGAAAAGGAGTGCATAGGGTGGAATTAAATTGAATTTATCCAAGTTGTGCCATATTAGGCTTGTTTGAATAGAAATAATATAAGAAAATGAAATGTTTAGAGCTTAATTTCATGTATCAAGGTTTGGCTTGGTATATGGCTCCTCAAAGCAACGGTCGTGTCTTATTGACTTCTATGTATTTAACAATTAATTATGATGGGCTAAAGTTTTGGTTTTTAAGAAGTTGAATATAATTATGGGGTGAAAATTTTAAAAGATAGGCAATAATTTTAAAAAATCTTATTCAAATTAATTTGTGGAGAATGTGTTGACTGGGTGTGCTTGCTCTCTAAAGTGAATGAGTGTAAAATTAATAATATTAACCATTAATGAGAAAATTAACAATTAATATTCTAACACATTCATAATTTGTTAATGTACATTTAATATCAATAATTTCCTTTTAAAACAATTCCCAAAATGACTTACTTTACCTCTAAAGTGAGTTCCTTGCTTTAGGAATGGAATCAGTGTTCATTACACATCTTCTATGTATTTTTGTGCGTGTGTCACTGCTGTGGAATATAAGCTGAATATTTACAATTTTTAAGTTTTAACCTCATATTTACTTAAAGTATAAACCTGCCTGCTGTACAGATTGCCTAGTTGTCAGAAAAAAAATCATTTTAGAATATATATTTTTATCAAGATAAATCTTTTAAATAATTAGGTGCTCAACATGTAATTAAGAAGATATGAATGCTTTAGTACTGAAGCCAAGAAAACAAATTTATTTGTCCAAAAAGTGTAAAATTAATAAAGTAAAAAATATTTCAAAATGACAAGATTATTTGTCTTACTCACAAAAAGTATCTTTGTTTTTTCTTTCCCGTTAATTTCATTCTTCAAATTTAAATATTTCCACATCATCGATTTTATAGTAGTGTTTTTGTCACATCAAACCACATTGTCACATATTTACTTTAAGATTCAAGATGAGCAGTATCTGTACATATTAAAGATCCATCCTTTCATCCAATCCCAATACTTAGTACTGTTATGCAATAATTTTGAAACACAAGTTACAAATATGAAAGAGAAAACATTTGAAATGATAGCTCTAACCTCTAAATAGTTCAAGTAAGCTCGTATTCATGTGCTTTTGAGTTATAATTTTGAATCATTTGAACTCATTATTAAATATAGGCATTTGTTTCTAAGAGATCGGGGAAATATCCTTATAAAGAGAGCACAAATATTGTATAATATGAAAGGGATACACCTAAGTACAATTTTTGTAAAAGAAAAAAAAGAAGTCCAAATTTATAGACCATTTAGCCTTTTCAAGTTGCTCTTACCATTAAGTTTCAAAAGAAAGACACAATAAAACATTATATCTAGTTAGTTAAATTGTGATATATGTATAAGGAAAATTATGAATAAGGAAGTATAACAATGAGAAATTGAACATAGTAAACATATAAGTGACACTTATAAGCACCCAACCCAAGTTCTTAAAGGAACACTTGTCAATATCTCTGTAAGTGATTTTTGGGACATAATAATTAATACCAATTGATAAACACATAAGCTTTTGAAAAACCCTCCCTTAAAAGGTAGCCATTAATCGGGTGGTACCAAGCCACTTAAATACTTTCCCAAACATTCTATATGTGAGACTTAGACACTCCATAATTCCTAAGTTTCTGTCATTTACCTTATGTAAAGTATGCATGTGACAACTAAAAAAAATAGAAAACGACGTTAGGTTAACAATCCATGCTATAGACTTCATTTATAAATGAATTTTGACTTCTCAATTTAGGCACATATAACAAACATGGATCAAGAACAGTTATGAAAACAACTTCATGAATTTGATCCTTTGACTTCAATTTTTAAATGATAAATTTGTCTTCTGAAATTTAGTTTAATAAATTTTAAGGGTGAGATTAATAACTGCACATTATGTGCAGTTTCTTTTTTAAGAGTTTTCAAATAAAAACAATATCATCAGCCTGCTTTTAATTTAATGTTCCTGACATACTTTAATGGCTCCAGTCTCTCAGTTAACTTCTGAAACTTCATGTTCTATGTGACTATACATGAAACCAAAATCAATGCAGAATTTTCCGTACGCTTGTTTGTTCTTATTTGCAAGCATTGTGTTCTAATAATTTGTTGTGTTTTTATAACTTTTTTTATTAGCTTTGTTGAATATTTTATTGATGAATTTCATCGTTTCTCAACTTAGTTGTAAGGGCATTATTTAGATAAAAGTTTTTTTTTCTAGTGTATTGATTTCTAAAAAAATAACCATGATTTTATATTATTTTTAACAAAAGGATTGTAAAAATTAAAAAAGAAAAAGACATGACTACAATTCATAGATTTTTTACTTTTTTTTTTTATCAAAAGGTGACAACACGAACACCTAAAAGAATTTTATCTACATTATATTCTAATTATTAGTATATTGTAGATGGCACTTTGTCTGATAAAGGTAATACATAAAAAGATCGGGCCAAGGCCACTTGTTTCGTGAGGGGCCTCCCCAAAATAAAATTCCTCAAAGTTCACTGTTGCAGAAGAAGTGATGATTATAGAGCAGAAATAATATTTAATCTTTTACTTATTTTAGTTTTTTTTTTTTAAATTTAATGAAACAAGAGGAACAAAAACAAACTTTAGCAGGTTTTTGGTTTGTTTATTTTTTTCTTTGTTATTGTCGGTCGATACATTTGTTTTAATAATTAATAATATTTGTTAAAAGTTTTATATTATTTACACTTCAGTTTCTTTTTTTTTTTTTTTTTTAATTTAGTGAAATTAGAAGATAAAAGTAAGGAAATGTTATTTTCACCATTTTCTTTACAATATACCAAACACATGAAAAAAATATATAAATAAAATCACATTTTTATAATTATGAATAAAATATATAAACTAAAAACAAAAATAAACTTCAAAGTTGAAATATTAGTAGAAGTCCTTCTAACCTAGTTAGGCTAATCAAACTGAAATATCTAGAATAAAAATATATTCAAAAAATGAGGAGGAAATTAGAACATACATTATCAGCATAAAATATTATCAAAGAAAGGTAATAACTTATGACTTTACTAGTTTCAATGGATATCACTCTTGCTTTATATCTTTAACATCTAATAAATTAAACTATAAAATTTCCCCTCATTTTCAATTTATCATTTAATTTATGTGAAAGATAATCATTATTTTTTGTGCAAGATACCTTGGAAGACATTGATTATGTTCTTTGTTACTTTTCTGATGTTTAGGCAACTTCTCATTACTTAATTACATTTTTTTTTACCACGGATCAGTTTACTATAGTAATATGGACTTTGATGAAACAGCATGCAGGCGACAATTGAACGCTACCGCAGGCATAACAGGAGTGCTCAGACAGTGAACAGATCTGATGAACAGAATATGCAGGTCATTATACCTCTTTCCTTTTATGTTTTTCTTTTCTTTTTAGTTATTTGGCATTCTTATTCATTATCTAGTATTTAAATGCTGCTATAATATCTAAATATAAACATTACATTACAAGATACCTTTAGATATTCTCACAAATGCTTCGTAAAATGGTCACACACGGGCTAATAAAAATGCCTATATATGCTGTTTCCTTCTTCATAATGATTTTTTCTTTTCCAAAACTTTTTGGGGAGAAAACAGTATGCATGTGCTTCTTACTGTTCATATCAAGATTCAAGTCCAAACTAAGTTACTATTCATTTCTGAAATTGATTTTTTTAAATAGCCATGCCAATATTGTTTTGGATTCCAAATAATATTAAGCTTATTAGTTATTTATTGAAAAATGGGTTACCACTTATCAGGACTAAAACTGCTCTTTGTTGGTGACTGAGTAAATAGACATACAAGAGTTTGATAAAGAAAAGGGGGAAAAAATTCCGAAAAATGGGAGAAAAGTTTCTCTTCACTTTTATATTTTGCAAACTCAACAAATTTTAATCTCTTAACATAGGTATTTTCTTGTCACAAAATTACTACTGGAGTAAAGTTTGATGGCAAAGTAGAAATAATTAGCACTAGTTAATTTTAGTAACATACAAGTTAAAGTAAAGAAATAATAATTAAATTTTATTTACTTTGACTACAAATTCAATCCCATGATTCTCTCCGTTGAATTTCCATTTCTTATTTAATTAAGTGGCTTTAATCTGTATCTTCCTAGATTGAATTCAAGTTACTTGAGATTGCAACTTAATAAAATTTTCACCTCGCCATCAATTACTTCACTAATGCATTATCTTGTCCAGCTGTAGTAAATTTGATTTTGGCTGTAGCAATGGCTGATTTAATTTGTATTCATGGATCAACATCATAGTTTTCTTTTCTAGTTTTTTACTAGTCTCTTCCAAAGTTTTTCTTACACAGCAAGATTTTCAACGATTATGCTTTTGTTCCCACAAACTATCAGTCGTCAACATAAATTGCAAATTTGCCATAATGAGAATATCGTATTCACCTTCACACGTCTTTGTACAAAGTAGGTTCACTCTTTTTTCAATGCAACTTTTATTGAATTTGCCGTTAACTTAAGAGTTTTATAATGAGGACTGGTGTTAAAGATATATAAAAGTGAAAAGTTTTTATTAAAAAAGAAAATAAATAGATTTTCATTTTAATGTAATAAATATTTTTTAAATAAAAGCTTTTCCATTTTTGTATCCTCTAACAAAACTAATTTAATTATAAGATTGCACTACCAGCTGAAGTACTCAAAGTGCCATTGTGTATCCATTTTTCACCGTAGCCATTGACGATGCCATAGCCACTACATGAAAAGTGGCCGCCATGGCGCACCATATGAAATCTGTCTCGCCACAGCCATGTCATGGCAGTGGAAAGGATTTCGAGCACTGCATTTTGCCTTGGTGTCGTCATGGCCGTTATTTAACAACACTGTCTTTGTCTCTTAACTAAGTTGTTCCAGGATTTGAATCTTGACCTTGGATATAAAATAAATCATGTCAAAAATAAAATACTCATTTTGTGTATCTTCATAATCTCCAACAAAAATTAGTCAAATTTTTCAATGATGATACAATGATAACAAAAAAAAAAGAATTAAATAAGAGTCAACTTTTATTTGCTAATAGAACAACTAAAACTCATATAATTTTAGGGTAATAATAGGATAGACAAAATTGAAATACAAAATCCACAAGCACCAAAGTTTTACATGACAAAACCTGTCAATGTGGGGAAAATTTTCAAATGACTTAGTTTAGTAAAAATTTTCTACTAATTACTAGTCTTCCTAGAATAACAAGGAACTGTTAAAATAATATTTATATTTTGTATTATTATTTGTCTTATTAATTGTAGACATTTTTTCCTCTTTTTCCTTGTTGTCATTTGATAAGATGACTTAAGTCAGTACCTCCTGTTTCTCTTTTTGTACTTTTTATTTTTACTCATATAAAACTACAGCTGAGTGAAAATACACTCAAGCATTTTTGTGTATACTCTTATTTCAAGTTGGTGTAAAAGCGGGTCTGATCCCGCTCTATTAGTCACCAACTTCAAGTCCTTCAATGACCTCTATTGTCGTCATTGTGATGGCCACTGTTCTCTGTCATCGGTCGTCCTCTACTGTCGACCATCTTTTTCTGGCATAGTCACAAAAAGGAGCACAATATTATGTGCAACCCATCTGGGGTGGTTTTAGAGGCTAAAATTGTTCACGCGTATACTATTCACACACTACTCTTTGGTGACCAAAAAGTGACCAAACCTCCATAGAAACATTCGTTTGTGTCTCGTGGACTTTTTTCCTAGGCTCGGTTTGCTATTTGTTCTCACGCTTGAGAAGTGGATCTTTCTTTTCCTCATCGGGTCAGTTAAAAACTTCTCTCTCATTCTTCAAAAATGGCTTCTGTAAATGCTACAGGTCTTATTCTTGCCTTTTCTGGAAATCCTTTGATTACCACTGAGAAATTTAATGAAAATTACTACTTGTCTTGATCAACCTCAGTTGAACTATGGTTTCTTAGTCAAGTTTATCATGGTCATTTGGAGAAGGAAGTTAGTGAAATTCCACCTGAAAATCGTGCTCAATGGCAGAAACTCGACTTTCAGCTGTGTGTGGTATTTTGCAAATAGATGGAGCCTATTATTTGTTGAATAAACATTAAATGTTAATTAGTGGGTTTTATTATTTTCAGTTTTGAAAAGCATGTTAATGCTGATAAATAGGTAGTTTTATGGCTATAATTAGGTTTTATTATCAGTTTTTGAAAAGCATGTTAATGTCCATAAATAGGTTGTTTTATAGTTATAATTAGGTTTTATTATTTTCAGTTTTTGAAAAATATGTTAATGCCTATAAATAGGTTGTTCTTTTTATTGTAAAAGCAGAGAAACAAAAAAAGATTTTAAAGAAAAAATACAAAAGTTTGTTAATTAGAGTATTTCTCTTTACCCTCTATCTTCCTAATAGTGTTACATTCTGGCATCAGAGCTAATGTCGAATGTGACGGGTCAAATGTCGCTACCACGATTAACGAAGGTGAACTATGAGAACTGGAGCATTCAAATGAAAGCTCTTCTCGGTTCTCAAGATGCATAGGAGGTGGTCAAAGAAGGATTCGGAGAACCAACAAATACCACAGGTTATACGATGGCTCAATTGAAGGCATTGAAAGAGACGCGATCAAAGGATAAGGCGACACTATACATGTTGTTCTAAATCGTTAACGAATTGGGCTTTGAGAAGATTGTCAGTGCAACTACTTCAAAAGAAGCGTGGGACATTTTAGAAAAAGTGTTCAAAGGAGTCGACTGAGTCAAGCAAGTGCGTCTTCAAACTCTTCGTGGCGAGTTGGAGACCATGAAGATAAAGGAGTCGAAAAGTGTATCTGACTTCATCACGCGTGTACAGACTGTGGTGAACCAGCTTAACCGAAACAGTGAAACGTTAACCGATACGCGAGTTTTGGAGAAGATTTTGAGATCATTAACCGACAATTTTGAGAATGTTGTGTGCGCGATAGAGGAGTCAAAGGACCTAACGACGCTCGCAGTCGATGAACTCATCGGTTCTCTCGAGGCACACGAGCAACGTAAGAAGCAGGAGGAAACACTCGAGCAAGCACTTCAAACCAAGGCATCAATCAAAGATGAAAAGACACTATTCTCAAAATTTTCGAGGTAGAGGTTGTGGTTGTGGAAGTCGTGGAAATGGTCGCGATGGTCAAGGCAACAGTCATGAAGAGTACTATAAAGAGAAGGGGCAGTCAAGCCAACCAAATTGGCGTGGAAGAGGATGCGGTTGAGGAAGAGGCGGTCGATCAAATTATTCCAATATCGAGTGCTATAAATGTCACAAATATAGTCACTATGCGAAGGATTGCAACTCTGACAAATGTTACAATTGTGGTAAAGTGGGACATTTTGCAAAAGATTGTCGCGCCGATAAAAAGGTGGAAGAAACAATCAACCTAGCCTTGGAAGACAAAACAAATGAAGGTTTTCTCTTGATGGCTCAAAATGAAGTCAACACCAACAATGACAATCCGTGGTACCTTGACTCGAGGGCAAACAACCATATGTGCGGTCACGAGTACCTATTCAAAGAGATGCAAAAGATTGAAGATGATCATGTGTCATTTGGAGATGCATCGAAGGTGGAGGTCAAAGGCCAAGGTACGATTTGTTACTTACAAAAGGATGGCTTAATTGGGTCAATCTAAGATGTTTATTACGTACTAGACCTCAAGACCAATATTTTTAGTATGGAGCAACTCACAGAGAAACGCTACTCGATATTTTTGAAGGACAAGCAAGGGCGTTTGGTTGCTCGAATTGAGATGGGAAGAAATCGGATGTACAAACTGAACTTGAAAAGCATACGAGAAAAACATTTGCAAGTTGATGTAGAAGACAAGGCATCACTGTGGCATCTCCGTTTTGGTCACCTACATCATGGTGGCCTAAAAGAGTTAGCAAAGAAGAATATGGTGCACGGGCTATCCACCATGGACTACGAGGGAAAATTTTGTGAAGAATGCGTGCTCAGCAAGCATGCGAGAACCTTGTATCAAAAGAAGGCAGAATATTGGGCTAAGCAACCTCTCGAGTTGATTCATACCGACATATGTGGATCAATTACCCTCGAATCTTTCAGCGGTAAAAGGTATTTCATTTCCTTTACCGATGATTTCTCACGAAAAACTTGGGTTTATTTACTAAAAGAAAAATCCAAAGTATTTGTGGTGTTCAAAAAGTTCAAAGTGATGGTCGAGAAGGCAACTGATAGATACATCAAAGTTGTACAATCCGATAGAGGTGGCGAGTACATTTTGACGGCTTTCATGGAGTATTGCGAGGAGCAAGACATAAGGCGATTTCTAACCGCAACGTACTCTCCTCAACAAAATGGTGTGGCCGAGAGAAAGAACCGGACCATTCTCAACATGGTTCGGTCAATGCTCAAGAGCAAAAAGATGCCAAAGGAATTTTGGGTGGAAGTCGTGCAATGCGTCATCTATGTGCAAAATCGATGTCCACATGTGAAGTTAGATGATCAAACACCACATGAGGCATGAAGCGGACAAAAGCTGACAATTTCTTATCTCAAAGTGTTCGGTAGTGTGGCTTATGCAGACATACTAGATCAACAAACAATGAAGCTCGAAGACAAAAACAAAAGATATATTTTTATTGGGTATGATGAGAAGACAAAAGGGTACAAGCTACTTGACCCGATAAGCAAGAAGGTGATGGTGAGTCGTGATGTGCGAGTAAATTAAGCAAGCGAGTGGGACTGGAACAATTCGACGGAGGTTGGAGAATCATTAGTCGTTGCACCAACAAGTATACCAACTAATTTTGAAACTATCGATGATGAAGATGAACACGACAACCCAACATGCGAAGTTTGCAATATTTGTATGATTCAACAAATGAGGTACATCTTGTATGTCTTTTGGAAGATGCTGAAAATATCAACTTTGAAGAGGCGGTGCGAGACAAGAAGTGGCAAACTGCCATGGATGAGGAGATTACAGCGATTGACTGCAACAATACATGGGAGCTAATAGAATTTCCTGAGGGAAGTCAGTCCATTGGTGTGAAGTGGGTATTTAAGAAAATGATGAATACTCAAGGCGAGATAAAGCAGTACAAGGCGCGACTTGTTGCAAATGGATACAAACAAAAGGCGAGAATCGACTATGACGAGGTGTTTGCTCCCATTGTAAGAATGGAGACAATCCGATTGCTTATTTCCCAAGTGGCTCAATTCAAATGGCTGATGTTTCAAATGGATGTCAAGTTGGCATTTTTGAATGGTGTGCTTGAAGAATTCTACATCGAACAACCAACCGGGTACATGAAAATCGGAGAAGAGAAGAAGGTGCTAAAATTGAAGAAGACACTAAAATTGAAGAAGGCGCTTTACGGGTTGAAGCAAGCATTGTGGACATGGAATACTCGTATCGATACATACTTCAAGGAGAACGGATTCAAGCAATGTCCTTACGAGCATGTCCTTTACACAAAGAATAGTGGATGTAACGTGATATTTGTTGCTCTCTATGTCGATGACCTCATTTGTATGGGTAACAATGATGAGATGATAGAAAAGTTTAAGAGCACAATGACACGAGAATTCGAGATGACAGATTTGGGTTTGATGAAGTTTTTCCTTGGTTTGGAGGTTAGACAAGAAAACACGGGTATCTTTGTTTCACAAGAGACATATGCAAAAGAGATTTTGAAAAAATATAAGATGGAAAATTGTAACCCGGTATCAATACCAATGGAACTAGGTGCAAAACTCTCAAAGTTCGATGGAGGAGAACATGTCGATGCAAGTAGATACCGGAGTTTGGTAGGAAGCCTTCGCTATCTCACATGCACAAGCCCAGATTTTTCATTAAGTGTCGGCATTATAAGTCGGTTCATGGAGGAGCCGGTTTATTCACATTGGAAGGCATTGAAGCGAGTCCTACGGTACATTCAAGGTACTGTGTCACTTGGGTTATTCTACTCGAAAGTAGAAAATTACAAGTTGATTGGTTACTCTAACAGCGATTGGTGTGGGGACATAGATGATCGTAAAAGTACATCGGGGTATGTATTCTCTATAGGCAACACAACATTTTCTTGGCTTTCAAAGAAGCAACCAATTGTGATGCTCTCAATGTGTGAAGCTGAATATGTGGCAGCATCTTGGTGTGTATGTCATGCGTTAACGGCTTAGAAATTTGTTGAGCAAGATGGAGCTAAAGCACCTAGGTGCAATTGTGATTCAAGTTGAAACAAATCAGCGATTAAGTTGGCAAAGAACCCAGCAAACCATGAAATAAACAAACATATTGACGTTCATTTTCACTTTATCCAAGATCATGTGAAGGAAGGAAGTGTAGAATTGGTGCATGTAGCAAGTCAGGATCAAGTTGCTAATATCTTCACAAAATCACTACCAAAAATACTTTTTGACAAATACAAGAAGATGATTGACATGATAGATGGTAGAAGCATTTAAGTTCATGGGAGAATTTTGTTGAATAAACATTAAATGCTAATTAGTGGGTTTTATTATTTTCAGTTTTGAAAAGCATGTTAATGTCCATAAATAAGTTGTTTTATGGCTATAATTAGGTTTTATTATCAGTTTTTGAAAAGCATGTTAATGCCCATAAATAGGTTGTTTTATGGCTATAATTAGGTTTTATTATTTTTAGTTTTTGAAAAGCATGTTAATGCCTATAAATAGGTTGTTCTTTCTATTGTAAAAACAAAAAAACAAAAAAGATTTTAAAGAAAAAGTACAAGAGTTTGTTAATTAGAGTATTTCTCTCTACCCTCTATCTCCCTAATAGTGCTACATTATTTTGGGTATTCTTAGATCTTTCAAGACTTGCTTTTTGTTTTGGAAGAAAGCTCAAGAAATTTTTGCCAATGACATTCAACGATTATATGATTTAGTTGAAAATATAGCCTCTATCAAACAAACTACTCATGATATGACTTCACATGTTGCTCAGACACAAGTTGTAGTGAAAAAATGAAGATCTTCCTTGAGTCTGAATAATTGGAAGGGATAAAACAAAAGCTTGACAAGCTATATATGGTTTTGGTTTTGCAAACCTTACACTTAGATTTTCGTCATGTTCGTGATCAAATTCTAATCGATCATGAAGTCCCTTCAATGGTTAGTTTGATTACCAGACTTCTGCGTGTTTCTTCTTGGTGAAGAGCAAAAATCTAACTAAGGTTGTTGAAACTTCTGCAATGGTGGCCACTAGTGGAAGAGGTTGTGGCAACCAAAGAGGACATGGAGGAAGAGGTTGTACAAAATTGCCACCTATGATGTAATCTAATTAGCATTACAATTTCTATAACTAAACGAAATTCAGATTTGCATTTGAGGTGAAAATAGCTTGACAAAACAAATTGGCGCCCATGGTTGAGTGACGAGAAAATCAAATTTTGAATTCATAAATTGATCACTGTTTTTACCAACTTAGAGGTTCATTATGCAATTAGCATATTCAGGAATGGATTAGTAGAAAGAAATTTGAAAGACAGAGACTCCTCCTACTTGAATTTTGATTTTTCGGCGAGTTGTTTTGAGTTTTCTGGCAAGCGTCTAGCGTCACAACAAATTTCCAATTCTTCCACCCTTTTGCCAAATTAATTGAACTAGACTGGAGCTGAGATCGAAACAAAACTTTATATGAACAGAAATAAGGAAAAGAGATTCAAACTCGTGGGGAATTTCTCAAATTGTGTCTCAGTTTTTAGTGTCTTCTTCGTCCATTGTTCCTTCGTTTATATATAGTTTCTTTGTTCGATTATAAGCTTATTTTATTTGCAAGACATGGGTGAAGGCGATTGGCGCAAGAGTAGGATGGCAGGCCATAGGATGACGAGTTTGCAGGTGAGGCAACTCGAGGAAGGAGTTGTGTCATCCTTCAATGACGGTTTGAGGTTTTTGAAATATAAGTCAAATAAAACGTATGGCGTTAGGATTTCACTGAATGCGTCCTAGCTCAATGGTTAAAACACTGAGCCTAGGAGCCAGGTCCCCTTCTCGAGCTTGCCTGAGGGGCTTTTGGTTTTTGTTTGTTTATTTTTTTTATTTTTGAGAGAAATAACTCTTATACTTTTTATTTCCTATCGTAAACACAGATGGAGCTAACAGTCTAATGGTCAAGTGTGTTTTCCTTCTTTTCACATCCATGTTGCAGGTTCGACTCTAATGCGCCCCTCTTTTTTCTTAGCTTGTTCTTTCTTTTATTTCCTTTATTTTCTTCTGAAGTCTATATACTATCTCGTGCATTATATATCTCCTTGGACGAGTAGTCTAGGTGGTAGCGCATTTTGATACCTTATCTTAGGAACTTGGGTTTGAGCTGAGCTGCCATTTTCTTGATATTCCTTTTTCTAGTTTTTATTTATTTTCTTATATTTTATTTTATAATTAATATTTTCTAGTTTTTTAATTATTCTAAAAATCCTATAAATTTATTTGTATTTTTCTCTTCTATTCCTATTATTTTCACTCACCAAAATATATATATTTTTATAAATCTACATATTTTATCTTAATTATTTAATATATATATACATTTATAAAATCTGTTTTTATTATTCAAAAATCTAGAGTATTAGATTAAAATTTTCTCTTATTTCTACTCATTTTCTATTTCCAACATATTTTTATAAATCTCATATTTAT
>JAMLFT010004656.1:0-19094 GCA_026544285.1 Pachyrhizus erosus | reverse complement strand
CTTTAAATATTATATAAAATAAAATGAATCATGTAATATATACTATGTATGTATTTTTCAAATTTTTCAAATTCAATTATGTTGCTTAACACCACTGAAAAAGGATTATTTTTAAAAGAACTATAAATGACATTCTTAAAATGAAATAAAGATATTTTTATAAAAAAATTATTAAAATTCATAAAATTTCTCACATAAAATTTGAATAATTGAGGAGTATAACAAGACATGCATATTCTATTTTTTTATACATTAATTTTTAATTACTCATATATTTAAAATAATTAATGATATTAAATTAATTGATAAGAATTTAAATATAAATTATATAAAAAATATATTAATGTGATTGTTTCTCAGACTCCTTGATAATATAACAAATCAATAAATTAACGAAAGTTAAAATAAAAAATAAAAAATTATTAAATTAAAATAAAAAATTAAAATAAAAACTATTTTATATAAGTATAAAATGTTATCAAAACTATTATCTTATTATACTTTTATGATATCTTATTTTTATCTAATTGTTTTATCTGATCTTATGTTGATCATTAAAAGAATCTTAAACCTAAAATAATATATTCTCAATATAATTTCCAGCAAAATCAAGACATAATTAAAAAAAAAAATGTTCTTTCATAACAACAGGTAGATCGATAATGGGGATAAAAGATGACGGATGACGAATGACGATAGACATATTTTGGGTAAAATGTTGAGTAAGACGGTGTTGTCGAGGCTATGGTAGAGTCAACATGATGACGGCTATCCATAAATGCACTTTTGCATGAATTTAACACAAGATGCCTTGGAACCATATGCTTCCCGAAATTCCTCACATTTTCAATCAGCTGCAAAAAGATCCATCAATTCACCAACTTTGACTTCGCATATTACAAAATTACTCATAAAAATTAAATATATTTATTTTAAATAGAAATATGTATAATTTCTCCATACTCAATTATTAAAAAATAATAAATATAAATATAAATAAATTTTAACTATTTTTATCTTATTTAACGATATCAATTTAAAAATATTTTTTAATTAATTAAAATTTTATTTTAATTGATATTTTTATATTTTTAATATCAAATTTTAATGAAAAACATTTAAAAAGATGTTTTTAAATATAATTAAAAAATTAAATAATATTAACTAATTTTATTAATTAAAATAAAAGTTAATTAATTTTATTCATGCACTAATGCACGCACAAAACAAATATGCATGCATTTGTTGGGAGAGAGGGAAGAGAGATTTGGAGAAGTTATGGTCCCTCCCTTATTTTAAGTGTATATAAATTATTATAAAAATATTTGTTTTGACTTCTCTGAAACTTATAAAAAAAATATTAAAAAATGATACATGAAAATTATGATGTTACTAACTTCCTTTATTTATTTTTAATTATTGAAATTTTGAAAAAAAAATATTTTTATTTATCTGTTGTTTATAAAATTTAAAATAACAATAATTACTCTCTTATCAATGATATTTTTAACTTTTATTTAATCTTTAATTAATTTGCACGTGTATTTATTGTAAAATAAAAAAAAAACAAAATAGAAAATTATACAACTGTTATTAGAATTAAGAAAAATTATTATATTTATTGATTTCTATATAAAAACTTTAAAAGAGAGATAAAAAGGAACAATAACATTCTAAGAGAGAAAGAGAAAAAAATGTAGAAATTATTATATAATTTAATGTAATAGAAAATAATAGATTAAGCTTGTATTTGGTTGTGAGGAAAGAAATATAATCAAAATGTAAGCAAAAAATAAAGTGAAATAGGATAGAAAGATAATGAAAAATAAGATTAATTAAAGTAAAAGAGAATGTAAACGAAAATAACTATTTAAATTAAAGTAGTTTTGTTGGTAAGAAAAGAAAAAAATGAATATTAAATATAAATATACTATATTATGTTTATTATAAATATTTTTTATATTTATTATTATTTATATTTTTTATTTTACTAATAATGTTATGTTTATTATATATAATTATTTATAATATGTTACTATTTTTTGAAGAGTTGGAAAATACACCAAAAGTAGAGTCTTAATAGTGTGTATATAATTTTCATAAACTTTTTGCAAGCCAATTTTTGAAAAAGGCATATATTACTATTAAAAATTATTTTCACAATAAGGACATATAAAATCATGAAAGTTCAAAGAACACAAAAAAAATGTTATATTGGTTCGTTCCAACTCTTAAGTTATGTTCAATTTTTACTTAATTTAAAGGGTTCCGATAATAAAAAAACTAATTACAAACACAAGAAATGAATCTATCATTTTTTACTACAAACATAAATATTATTTAAGTCATTTTTGACTTTCCAACCCAAGTATTATGTACTACTACTTCTGACTATAAAATTTAATCACCTAATTAAATATCTCAAGTATTCTTTAACACTAAGTCACTCTTATCTTTCACAAGATCTTTACAAGATAACTCACAAGATGAGAATATAGAAGTTCTAGCATAGATTACAACTTACTAAAGTTAAGAATACAAAAATATTACAAAGCAATAATCTCAAAAAGAGATATGAGAATTTGGACATATAGAGCTTCTCAAAGATTATTAGAGTTGGTTCATTGTATTTTGTGATCTTCATGCATTTAGTATATATAGGCTGAAGGAAGAGTGTTCATTGTAATTGAACGTACTTTTTTCTTCTTTCCAATATAATGTGCATTAAATGTATGACTTTTCTTTAAATCTTCATATTGTAAATGTTCAACTTCTATTAGAGGAGAGAAAATATATTTGTCCTTTATCTTTTTCTTTTACCAAGCTTTGACAAATCAACTACTCTTCTGAAAATTCACACTCTAGTATTTTTTTTTAGATAAACATCAAAGTACAATGGTCGTTTTAATCCAAAAGTTTGCTTACCTTCATTGTGTCTATTATATTTTTGTCAAATGCTTATTTAAAATTAAACGTTAGAACGACAATAAGAATAAAAATGAAAGTAAATTGTTATAGCAATATTCCTATGCATTTGTAAAGAGATTAAGATCAAACATAATAAATGTAAAGGTAAAGAAAAAATCTAACGTTGTTTAGGACATATACCAAATTTAGGACGCATTTTCAAAACATATGTCCTAGACGTATCATGTTTGTAAAATCTTTGGATGTATATTTACATAAAAGATCTTTTGGACATATCTAGTGTTTTTAGTGTTTTAGATGTTTAACCTTATTTGTTTAGAGAGATATAATTTTTTTCATTCCTTCATACCTATACTTGTTAATACATCTCATCTACTCATGAGTACACTTCAAATTATAATATTCTTTATAATAATCAAAATCAAAGATTTTTAGGGGCTTAATGTTCATCAACATCTTTGGTTTTAATAATCTCTCTTTTTTTATAATAACAAACAATATTGTAATTTGATTGTTTAAAAACAAAGAAAGTATAATGTATGATATTAAAATCCCCTTGAGTCTAATATTCATGCAAGCAATATATCAAAGCAAAAAAATTTTAAAACATACAAAAAGAAATGTCATATATTAGAGCAAAACATATCTTCATATGATTAATTGATCAATAGTGAAATATAGAGAGTACTTTGTATGAGTCTAATACTAGACTACTTCTACTTCTCTCCATTTTGGCATTATACAAAAGAATCAGGCAAAAGAGAATGTAGACCATCATCATCACTAGGTAAAAGGTTTATCAAGTTATTGAGATTGTTATTGTTGAGGTTGTTGTTATTGTTGAGATTGTTGTTGTTGTGGAACTTGTGGCACAAGTTGTTGAAGTAGGGCTAGAATAGGAGTTGGAGAGATATTGATCTTTGTATCTATAACATCCTAAATTCTAGTAGTATTGAATATCCCTTTTTATCTTATTTTAAAATATTTTTGTTTCGTCTAATTGTGTGAAATGTTTGAGACTCAAAGAAATATGACATAAAAATTTACATCTTTTTTATTTGTCGATGTAAAAGCAAGAAAGAGAGGTCTAATGTTTACAACGGATCTTGTTAACGAAAACACAGAGTAAATAATGTGACCTCATGAATAATTATAGCCTAGAAAATCATGAAAAGTAAGAGAAGTTGAATATGTTTATATGAATAGTTATATGGAAAAGTGTAAACCAAACAAAAAAAAGTGACTACAGAAGCATCTATGGGCGATGCATAACTCACTCCAAATAGTAAGCCAAAATACAAGTGACAAAAAAACTAGATGAGTGAATACTTACAAAAAGGTATGAATGATAGGTCTACCCTTAATAATAAAAAAGGACCCTAGACTTAGAGTAGTCATTTACGACATCTAATGTTGAGTGTGTCCATTGCACCCAATGTGGGCCGACGGGTTAGAAAATTTGGAAGATCATACTAACAAATTCCCTAGGAGGTAATCTCATTAGGGTACTCTTCTAGGTCTTCCTCTTCCTCTTTCTCAACTAACTAGCTTGTTCCTCCTACAACAAGATAACATCTCAACCTCTACCTCTAATGCCTTGACCTTTGCCTCAAGTACCTTAACCTTTGCCTCAAGTACTTTCATCATCCCCATCAATAAGGACCTAATCATCCTCTCCCTCCTCTCCAAGCTCTATGGGGCTAGCACCACTTGGTGACCTCTATACTTGGACAAAGTCTAGGTGTGAGGCCCTAACCCCAGGGGAAAGTGGCACCATGACTATACAATATATAAAGAAGTTGAACATCTTTGGTGGTGTATATGTGTCATCTACTAGTATCAAGATGAAACGAAGATGACATACGAAATGATGTACGCCCCTAACCATGTCTTGAGTCCATTTATTGTCATAGAAATCAATTCATAAAATGATGCTAGGGCTCTATCATTTGTGCTTGTCCTAATAAAAATGAAAAAGAAAGGAATGAGTTTTTTTGTTTCATCAAGAGACACATAAACGACTCAAGAAAAACACATACAAATAATTAACGACACTCATGTGGTTGCTTAATGCTCTCACTCGTAGTACTAAAAAATGCTAGTACCTAATTCTTAAAATATTCATCACAGTGGCTATTACCATTAGAACTTCCAAAATTATTGGTTTTACAAATTTTGGAGGTTTGGATGGATATTGGGAGTACACCATTCACTATAGTACAATAGTAGGTTCTCAACAATAAGGATTGAACAACATAAAATTGGGTTTACCAAGATGGCTTGTGATTATGTCACCACCCGGTGCCACATCCCTAAGGACATTCGCGACCCTTGTGATACACATCTTAGAGTACCAATCTGTAGTCCATCCATTCTTCGAGGATTGACTCCTCAACAACTCATCCTCACTTGGATTCCCTTTTTTTATCGTTGTGGAAGAGGTTCTACTAATATAGGTATTGAGCATGGGAAATTGGCACATGACCCTCGAGGTCTCACCTCAAGTCTACAACGTTTCATTTTTAAGGACTTCTACCTCCTTCACCTCATCTAGTGGACAATTTGCCATTAAAAATTGAGGCAAGAGAGAGATTGATGTTTGTTGTAGCTTTATTGTTGGTGAGGGTGATAGGTTTAACTATACATAGGTCGTCTTTTAAAGGTTCCCTAATAATTCTATTGATGGTTACATTATAGAGACCAATACCTAATGTGAGCAAAGGCTAAACACTTGGTTAACTAGGCAACAAAGGTTTGGAACATGTGTGTTATGTGAAGGTGTATACTAATTTTGATATTCAAAGTCATATGTAACACTTTGAAATTTTAACCCAATTATATGTGTGATTTATTTATCTTCTAGAAATAATTCTTTGGAATTAATTATGGATGGCTAAAGATTTTTTGTGAGATTGTCTAGGGTAATGTTGTTGATACAAATTATTTTATTTAATCACTAAGACTTGTAGTGTGTACGTGTGTTTGAAATTTTATTTTTGAATGTTTGTATATTTCTTTGATGAAAATTTTCTACCAAATAAAGTTATGTAGATGAATATTTGCTTTAACCTTAGCTAACAAATTAATATACATGTTGCTTTAGTCATCTGAGAAAGGTGAAAATTTTATTTGGGAAAATTTTCCCTTCTTGATGAAAAGTTGAATTAGTTAACATTCAGTAAAATAAATTAATCAAATAAAAAATTTATAATTTTTCTAATTAGGATTCTAATTATTTTAATCTAAATTTTAGGAAATTAGAATCTTTATTTTTAAAGGAAGAAAAGAAAATGAATATTCCTTAGTGTTGTTAAATGAAAACTCACTATATATTAGCCAAAAAATGGTTTTTTCATAGTTTTTTATAAAACCCTCTAAACTTGGGTGGGCCCCATTATGTGCCAAGTAGCTTAGGCCCTCCCCATAAGATAAAAAGCCCATGACCTCACTCACACTCCCAGAAATTTCTAGTAAAAAAATCTAACCCAAAAAGATAATTGACATCATAACACAAATCACTCACCTTACCATTAATAGCCTAAGAAACCCAACCCCACTACTCTTTCATGCATGGCTATCCCCCCTCACTATACACACACACACAACCACACCCACACACCCACACGTGCGCGCACGCGCCTTAAGTGAAGAGTGGAGCATTTTTTATTTGCATCTCCTCCAAAAGGCACCACTCATACCTTTTCTCTCATCTCCAAGTATCATCTTCTAATCTCTTAGGTAAGGATGAGCATTCCTTGTGGATTCAAGCTTGTTTTTATTTATCATGACAAGTTGTTAATCATGTGGTATTTCCATATCAAGTCCATGCGTGCACCTTATTCCATAAGCTTTTCCATTTTCATGTCTTATTTCTTCAAAGAAAAATGATGCCTTAAACATTTTCTGGCTGGTGAATTTGTTTGTTTGTTGAAATCTTGGATTAAATGTTTTATTCTACCACTTATTTTGGATTTTTAAATCCATGAATATGATCCAAATACAAAGGAGTCTTTGTCCAAATTTTTCTAGAGATTTCTAAATTTATTTTCTATTTTTTAAATTTCAACCACAAGATGGGAGATAGTAGTTGGACATGTGTTTCTGCATGCGCGTGTATCACTAATTTAGGTATATCTCAAGATCCAACCATTGGATCAGCCTAAAAGTTTGTTTCCATGAAACTAGATAAGTTTCTGAAAAACTTTTTTTGTTGAGCTCTTCAGAAGATAAGCTTTGCAAGACCCTTCTAACTTTGGTTTTTGTGTTGGCAACACTTAATGATTCTCAAATATGTGCCTATTGACTGACCTCTCCTAAAATGTTTTTACATACTTAAAAACTAGACAAAAATTTCTTTCCAACCATGTAACATGCTTTATTTTTCAAGATCATTAGCATAGTCAAATATTTTTAGTAAGCCCGAGGTAGTGCATGCATGCAGTGGTTAATGTGTGGCACTAAACAAACACCCTTAAAGGTGGATTTATTAGGAATGTTAGTAAATGAGTTAGAGCTCAATTTTTACCTTGTAGAAAGGTACATGTGTTAGCTTCAAGGTGTAAAATGAAAAAGTACAATCCCTTTTGGAAAACCCTTGAAAAGTGGAAAACATTGGATTATTGTCAATGTGAATGAATATTTGTTATGTCATCTTTGACAATTTTTAAAATTTTTTGTAGATTCTTTTTTAGTATTAAAATACTGTTATAGAAAATAGATTTCTAGATCTTTAAGCCTAAGTAAAAATATTACATTTTAAAAATAATTTGTTACTTTTACTATGGTGAAACTTTTGACCCTAATACTCGACAGTTTCTAAAGTTAGGTTGAGAAATTATTTTTAAGTTTTCTTTAAAGTTTAAATGAACTTTTGGCCAAAATAATTCTTTAAGTAAAATATTTGCCAAAAATTGTATAGATTGAATTAAAAAGTGAATTTTATCTCCTTGGAAATATAATCTCGTTAACGACGCATTGAAAAAAGAACCAATCAAAAATAATATTTAGAAGGTCTAGAGAAGGACCAATCTTTAACCATCTATTTTGAAAAGTTTTGGACACACTCTCTTGTTTTATTTTAAGAAATTTTTGTTGATTTTTACTCATGATGTGTTATACCTTTCCAAAAAATACATTCACAAACCTTTTATTTTGTATAAAAATTTATACTTTAAAAATCTATTAGCATCTAAATTTTTAGTGAACTTTTTTCCTTTTTTTTGAAGCCAAAATAAAGAAAATTTTATAGTAATTTTCATCATTTTTAAAAAACTTAACCATTTTCTTAAATTAAATGATATAGCACCATGCATGGCATAAATATTATATTTTTCTTGTGCCCTTGGTTGTTGAGACCTAAAAAGTGCAAACTTTGAGCAATTGTTTGTGAGTGTGATTTCATTTGTTAAAACTTATTGTCTAAATTTATTTGTGATAAATTATTTGATGAACAATTTATTTGGCGTGACTAATTACTTTGTGTTCTTTGAAAGACGTAAATATAGATTTTTCTTAGTATGGTCACAAAAGCTTATGATAAGAAAAATGTGACAACTATAACTTATTTTTAGTATCAGACATTTTTAAACAACAAAGAATTGGTGCTTTGTTTTTTTTTTATTATTAGTAAAGTTTAGGTTGTGGTGTTTGAGTTTGTGTTTTAGGTAATGGTTGTGTTTGGGCAGAAACTTGGGTCGGTGTCTTTAAGGTGAGTTTTGGTCTTTGTTAGGTGGATGGTCGAATGAGTACCTGCATAGGTTTCACTAGATCACTAAGATTTACCTTGGTAGATTAGGACTTATTAGTAGTATACTTGATACATCTTGTCTTCAATGCTTGTCCTATTGGCATTCAATTTTCTTTAGCTGCCTTGAAGTTAGAGTCACTTTACAACATGATCTTCCTCTTCACTAGCCTAGATGTTTGTAGGGGGTGCATTCTTCCTAACAAGCTTAGACGTATTTGTGTCCTCAACTAGGTTGGACATAGGCCTTTTGGTCATTTGAGATGACTTGGTCCTTGGTTGAGTCATCTTTCCTTATTCTTTCTTGTCTAACTTGTCCAAGTCAAAAAATTCAAAAACTTCTGTCTCTACAACAAGTGGTTTTGGAATAACTTTCTCTTGATTTTCTTGTTGTTGTTGTTGTGGCTCCTTTACTATGAATAGTTTCACAGTAGTCTTTAGGTATATTTTTCAAGTTTAACCCTAGACTCATTCATCCTAGGTTACAGTTCCCAAAAAGCGTTGCCTTACCTTTATACCATGGGTGAGGTAGGCTTTTTGTTCATCAATAGGTAGAGAGTAAAAGACATTGTAAACTCCATGACTCTAAAGGATCCTATTCAACAATGTAGAATAGGTAATGTTGTTACACGCACCTTGTCCCATCATGTTCCTTGCAAGGTTCATGTAGATTGTGTGAGGGAGGTTGAATGGAAGCTCTTCCAACAAAGGAATCAACACAAATCTATGGATAAGGGTTAGGGCATCTTTTGAACCAACCTTTTGAAGAAACGATTGCCTTGTTCAAGATTTGCTGGAAGATCCTCCCTTCCTAGTTGAGGTTAACATAGATAAACCATTTTGGGTACTTGTCTTCCATAAGCACCTTATATAACATCCTAAATTCTAATAAGTAAAACAAGTATTGAATACCATTTTTATCTAATTTTAAAAAAATTTCATTTTGTTTAATTGTATTAAGTTGTTATAGTTCTCCCATGGATTGAAGCTTCCAATCTCCAAGGTTCTTTATCTTCTTATGCAATCTACAAGAACAAGAAATGGACGAGGAAAGAAATGGAAATCTACCACTTGAATATGAAATCCAAGATAAGAAAAGTGATGAACCTGCCACAAAGTTTAGAAAACTTTGATATGAAAACTTAAGACTTCACTCACTAGGAGCAAAAAGGAGAACCTCACAATGAGAGAATTCAGTATTTAATTTCCATTAAAAGTTGAGTTATGACCAAAGTCAACATAGGAGCTATATATAGACACAAAGCTACCCTAGGTGCCTTACTACAAACTTCCCACAAGCTAGACAAAGGGGAGTGTCGGTTTGGGCCTTACAAAAGCCATACAAGCCCAAATAAAAAATAAAAGTCCAATTCCTACACTAAATGGATCCAAAATACAAATCCAAAAGAAAATACAATCCAAATTAAAATCGTATCTACTTGGCCCAAAATACAAAGGCCTAAAAGAACCTATATTACTTATTCTAGGCCAAACAAATGTACATGGGCCTCGAACCCAAGAGAGGCTCATTAGAAGGCCTAATGGGCTTGGGCTTAGAAAAGCCCAATAAAATCCCAAGTCTATATTCCAACATTTTCTTCTTGGCTCTAGTGAGAGGTCCATCCATCTTTCGTTCTTCAATATCTTTAACTTCATGAGATAGACTTGTGTCATCCCCTCCTTCTTGAAGAGGATTCATTCTCGAATCTAGATGAAGATTACTTGCAAAACAAGGAGGTAAAATCAGGAACATTAAAAATATTGCTTACTTGATAATCATTAGGAAAATCAATCATGTAAGCATTATCATTGATCCTTTATCATTGTTGGCTAATCCTGTATCATCGACTCCCTTTTGAAGAGAATTCGACCTCGAATACCAATCTTTTATTCCTATACAACCATCCTCCCATATCAAATACAAGCATGAAGAAACCATGAAACATCATCAAAATGATATTCATTTCATAACAATGTGGAACCCCTAAATCAATATAACATTAAATATATGGTTCACACAAGTGTAAATCATAATCATTGTGCAAACCCAAAATATTTTGAATGGAAACAACATTTAAATCACAAGGTCTTGTCATAGTGTGAATGAAATTTGTATCCTCTTCTTGAATGTAGTGATCAACATAGAGCTCAATATCTTCTCCCATTTGTTTTTTCATGTGCTTCTTAAGGCACAAGTCTTCCTTATACATCAAAATAAAAGAGTTTAAATTGTTAGATGTAATATCAAATATATAAGAATTAAATTCAAAACATAATTGAAGAGAAGGAATTAAATTTTCAAATTTATCCTTTGGGAATTCCTCTTGACATTCCTTCACAAGTATTTCTTTTGGCACTAATATTATAGGCATGGCACAAGGGCCTTTATAATCAATCCTTTAACCTGTTTTTCTATCTCCCTAGTTTCCTTGAGATTACTTCTGTAATCAGGCATATTGGGAAAGCTAGCACTAGGAATTAGGTCAATTTGGTGTTGAATCCCTCTAATAGGTGCAAACCTATGGGAATATCTTTGGGAAACACATCAACAAACTCCTTAATTAAATTTTCAAATTGATCATCTAAATTAGGGTTGCTAGTTAAGCACATAAGTGAAAGTATCCAAAGAAATAATGGAACTTTAGCAGTAAGAGATTTCTTTACCTCATGGGGGGTAGCCAACAAACCCTTGGCTTGTACCTCCATTACCTTTTCTTTACCCTTTCTCTTGTTCTCTTCTTGATCCTTAGATCCTAAGCAGATCGTTTGCTCTTGCTCCCTTTTCTTCTTCATTTTTAGTTGGTCCTTACTCACTTCTGTAGGGGAAAGGTGTTTAAGAGTCACATTTTTCCCTTTATGCCTAAAAGAATATGTTAGATACACAATTAAAAGAAGCATTTTTATCAAATTGCCATGGTCTACCTAACAAGATATGAGTAGCGTCCATGGGAACTACATCACACAACACATCATCATAATATATCCTTATGGAAAAGGTAAACATGACTTGCTTATCTACTACAAGCTCTTCCTTCTCACTTAGCCATTGAAGTTTATATGGCTTTGAGTGAGAGGTCATGGTCAAAGAAAGTTTATCAACAAGTCTAGTGCTAGCCACATTGGTGCAGCTATCATTGTCAATAATGAGAGAACAACTTGCCCTTTTACCAAACATCTAGAATGAAATATATTTTTCCTTTAGGAATCATCACAATCATGAGCCAAAGTACCAAATATACGTCTAACAATAAGTAAATCTCCCTCCTCAAGTGTAACATCCTATTTTTTTTATTGAATAAAAATATTATTCTGTAAATAAACAAAATTATTAGTTTAGAAATAGAAAATACATTACTACTTAGCAATGGATAAATAATAAAGAAAATTTAAATTAGAAAGATAATTAACTTAGAAATAAAAGAAAAACTTAACAACTAAATGAAAATATAAAAGAAATAGGAAATTAAGAATTTGGAGGCCAAGAAGTAAATCATAAATAAGAAATTAGAGGGAAGATAAAATAAAAAAAAAAACAAAAAAGAAAATTTATCCAGATTTTTAATTAAATAATAAATAAATAAATTAATATTTAAAATTTAAATTTATGTATATTTAATTTTATTTTTCATTTTTAAATTTATAGAGAGTAAAATAATTAAGAAAAGAATATATAGGATTTTTTTCTGAATTTTTAAAAGTGAAAACAAATTTATAAAGATTAAAAACAGAAAAAAAATAGAATAAAGGAAAAAGAAAAAATAAAAAGAAAAAAGGGAAAAGAACAGAAAGAAAAAAAAAACAAAAAAAAACGAGAAGGGAAAGGCATTGGCGAACTCGAACCCAGGACATGGGGGAGAGAGAAACGCTCAGTTGCCAGCTGAGCTACCCACGTGGGTAGCAACTTAAACCCTTAAGAAAAATAAAAGACATAGGCACGTGGCTAAATTAAAAATAAAAGCGAAAACGCAAAAGGGGGATAGTTGGGATTCGAACCCACCCCCTCGAAGGCGCTTAGGAATAGAAGAGAGTTTCGTTTCCAATTAGACCGCTAGGCCCATCGCTGACTATTTTCTGAATTAAAATAACTTTATCCCTTTCTTCTGAGTTATCTTCTTCAACCTTCTTCAAAACCATCATTGACGAGTTTCGAAAACTCTGCGAACTACTACCCCAGCTTAGCCTACAATCGTCGTGACTCAACAAACCTATTCTAGGCCTAAAACGAATAAAATAACCACCGTAGGCGGTGGCTAGAGGCCATAAATAGCCATAATCGAAAGCTTGAAAACTCAGAAAACGCAAAAAAGAAATTTTATTCGAATTTGCTCTCTGATCCACCAAAATCCTTCAAATTGATCCCATTAGTTTCGTACAGTACCTAGAAATATTTTAGGAAGGAGAAATCAAAGTAACGAGCTTAGAAACATGAAGAACATCAAGAAACCTGAGCCTCCATTAAAGGAAACTTCGAGTTTCGAGTTAAGGTAAGAGAAGTCTTCTTTTCTTCTAATTTAAAATACAAAGCTATTCTATTTCATGTATATTTCATTTCTGTTCAATTACAAGCTCTGACCCTCCATGAGTCGCTGGAATCAAAGAGAAAACTTTCATTTTTTAACGAAAGCAAAATCTTCTTCAATTAGCTAATAAAAAGCCTCTAAGTTCAAATTGAAACTCGGGGTAGGATCGTCTTAAGTCAGGGAACGATTTTGTAAGATTAATAGAATCTAAAATGGTCCAGAATGAAAAACCCCAAATTCAAATTTCTGGTTCGAAAATCCCCTTTCAGAGGTTGAAGATGACTAAATTACCAAAATGCCCCTCCCTTTTAAAAATTTATTTTATTTTATTTTAAATTTGTTTTGAGTAATTTAAGCCTCAAATGACCTCCGAAAATTCTGAAAATTTGTCCTAAGACTGTATAACAAGAGAGGAACAAGGTAGAGACATTATTTTTCTAAAATTTGTCGAAATAAAAATTATTTTTATAAAATACCCAAAATACTCCTACTTGAATACAAATTATTTTTGGACCCAATTCAGAAGAAAAATCTTAGTAACCCTTTTTAGAACCTTTCATTACATTGTCTAAGGCCTGTAAAAATTTTCTTTGACCAGAAAATCATTAGAAACTAAAATTATTAATGAAAATGACCACTTTGCCCTTAATTTTGGAATTATTTAATTTTTCCACAAGAAATGCAATTTTTGGTCTAGAAAATAATCAAATAGTAGGAAATATCAAATATTTTATTTATTAATAAATTATCTAAAGGCAATCCATTGGAAATGAGATCAAAATAATATTTTGAACTAAATTCCCAAAATACCCTAAAAAATGCAATATATGAAATATTTCCAATTTTTGCGAAGATAGATAGATTTTTTCTTTTACAAGTATTATGATCATAAATATAGGTTAAAATTCACAATATAGGGTAGATCAAAGAATTTCAAAAATCTCCAAGAGGGAAATGACCAAAATACCCCTACATCCAACTATACTCATTACTTCTTATTTTCTTATTCAGAACTTTGTCAAATTTCTTAACTACCCTAATAATTGCATACTTGATTGTACATCTCAAAGGATTAAAGGTTCTTTAAGAGGAAATCATGGTTGATAAGAGAAACATCTTTGTAATGCAAATCTCTTGTATATATGTTAATAATGTCTAATGAATCTTCTTTGATATTAACTAAACAGATAATGTATATATTTATTATTATATCAAATTAAGAAGTAAATAGATCGATAAGTCTTCGTAAATAGAAGAGATCCCCCTCAGGCCAGAGACAAATCTATTGATGGCCAATTGAACAAGCAAGAATCTTCATATCAGAAGATTCCAAGGATCTGGTACCTAGAAGACTTGATCAACTGAAGTAAGGATGGATAACTTGATCGAGAGTGAGATTAAAGAATGGAGAAATAGAATGGGTTGACTACATAAGGTACCTGAGGAATGTTTGTAGGTTGTAGAAGTCCTTAGGGGTGTTTAGGCACCAAGTTTGTGAATTGTCCAGATTAGGAAGTCACAATGCCAGCTTGGTAACCCCGATAAAGCAGAGCATTGCCAAAGTCAGTAGAGAGTATCTAAGTTATGTACCAACTTGAGATATGTACTCCTGATTGTCACCCAAATATGTTGCAACCTATGAAATTGCTAATACCATTGCATAAGTCCTCTAGTGAAAAGGAGTGAATGAGGCAACAAGGGATTCCTAAAATCGATAGATATTTGTCTAGGACACGACACGGTGAGATGAAATAGATGCATTTACATCTGTGTATGTTTTGTACATGATTAGTCAGGAACCCCAATATTATAAATTAAAATTAAGAATCGAAGATTCACTCCTACACTAACCATTTCAAGAGAAGATGTTTGAGGAGTTCCATCCACTGTTCCATTTGTCAATAACACCCTTATGTGGGCGGTGGACTAGAGATCCACTGTATCAACTATATACCTATACGGGATATGTTCGTTTCACTTCTTTCATGCAACCCCGTTAGCTCCCACTTCTTATGGACAAATCGATCTCCCGATCGTGTTAACACAGGTGGAACCACCAAGGGTTTCAGAATCAGCTTCTGGTTTTCCATATCACCCTAGAAGGAGAAGACCACATAACTCTTCCACTGGCCATGCTAGACATAGAATAACTAGATCTGCCCCTAGAATTGATATATCTGACGAAGAGGATCCTTCTAAAGATCTAGGAGATGATGTTTGAAATTTTCTTTTTGTTATATTAATTATGTCTCTTTAGAAACTCCTACCTAGTAAGAGAAAGTAACTTCTATGTATGTGTATTTTGATGAATGAAAAAGTAGTCGTTACATAATATACATGAAGTAGAAAGTCATACATTATTTAAAAGTTGTGATACAATATTAAAACAAAAGTCTTTTCTATAACTGGTTTTCATATAATTGGACGCTTTAGATGTATCTTCTTCATCTGTTGATTCCTCTTTGTGATTCACATTTCTAGCTTGAACTGACCCCATTGATGACAGTGATGGTTGAGGGGTTGGTGATCTTCTCTGGTTAGCTGGTACATTTAGGAATCTGGGTGGTGGAATGTGAGAAAGAGCAATTGGCAAGTCTACATGATGAAACTGCCATGGTATTACTATGTTGGTGGGTTGGAATGCGAAGCGGATGTATATGATAAAGGTATCATCACCCTAGACCCTATCATAGGTCCATCTTCCTTCTATGGGTAGGATGGCCAGGTCAAAGAGTGGCTGAAACTCATCTGCTATGCTTAATCTATAAGAGAGGAGGATTGTAGGAATGAGCCATCAATTTAGGGATATCCATAAGATAAAGGGGTAGTCTTTATCTACCGTCAACTCTCATCTCACCATTCGTGTCTAAATAGATATTCTAATCATTTTTGGGCCCTTTGTTGCCTCCTACACTTCTAGCTCCGGGAGGACTTACACGAGCGTATAACTTAATATCCAATTTTTAACTTTTGGTTGATAATCGGGAGTACATACCCTAACTAATACTTGGTCTAGAGTACTCTCAACCGAATCTTGGTAATGCTTTGCTTTGTCGAGGACGCCAAGACGGTTCTGTTACACTCTGTTTTCTCTGGGCGGTTCACAACTTGGCACCTTATCTACCCGCAAGGTCTCACTAGAGCCTGTGTACATTCCTCAGGTAACTTCTGTGGTCAACCATTGCATCTTCCTTCTTAAATTCTCACTTAGTAGTGTTTTAATTTAATCTTCCTTCCTTGTTTCTTCCATCATTCTACTTTTCCTTTTCACAGTGGTACTGTTGGCATGTCAGGGTCGATATTACTCATTATTCATCACAATCATTATGGATTGTGCCTCATTGTCTGAGTAGATCTGAATTCATCAACTATCTTAGGGTTATTCAAGGAATACTATCTCTGATGGATAGTTAACAAGTATATCTGCTTTCTACAGATGATAAATTCATTCAACCACATTGATATCATGAATACAATATATTCAACCACATTAAATAATTAATAGCTCCTCCTACCTTGATTTTTTGCTTTTTCTGGCAGGTAATGGCTTTTTCCGGTGACACTGCAAAATTTTGATTCTTTAGGTTATTCTTCAAAGTTTTTTACTAGAAACGTTCCTAAGATGACTTTGAATCTATTTGCATAGTGAAGGGGCAACGAGGGTGATTGTTTGGAGAGGATTTGAAGAGAAAAGCATGAGATTTCTTCTTTATTTTTCTGGCTTTGTTGAGCTTTTATAGAGCCCCGTGAACCACCTTGCTTCGCTTTTAAGGCTCCTACAGCATGGGTGAGTCTAACCCGTTGTAGATAGGGTGGTGACAGGCGATAGTGATAGGAAAAGGCTGCTGGAGGTCATGGCTGCCATTGCGTTTTTCGAAATGTGACGAAGACAAAGAGTAGCAGATGGGTCTGCCTATGTGGTGCGTTCCTATTCGCTAGCAAAGTTACAAAATTTATAATAATATAATTATTATAAAATGCATATGGTTATCATCGAGTGTGCCTTGGTCCAACGGTTAAAATGCTAGGTACCAGGCGCCAGGTCCAGGGTTCGATTCCCTCTCACCCACATTTTGATTTTCGTTTTTATCTTCCTTTCTTCCCAACGCTTTTAATATATGTATTTATAAAGACATTCAATAACTACCCTACATGGGTAACTCAATTGGTCCATGCTCTCCTCTCTCTCCTAGGTGCAGGGTTCGATCCCCCCTACGCCTTTTACTCCTTTACTCTTCCTTTCTTTTTCTTTATTTCCTTTTATATTTTAATTAATTTCTACTTTTTTGTTTTTTTAATTCTTTTAAATTTTATTTCATCTTTCAAAATTCTAAAAAAAAATCCTATAATTCCAATTATATTTTCTTCTACTGAATTTAAATTTCCTTTTTTATAAAACTATTTATTTGATTAAAATTAATTTATTTATTTTGTCTAAAAATAATTATGTACTTATTTATTAAATTCCAAAAATTTAACTTCTGGAAATTATTTTATGATTCTAATTTTGATTCTTTCTATTTTTATTCTTTTCTTAATTTCTATTAGGATTAAATTTCCATAAATGTATTTTCACTCTTTAAATTTATAATACCTTACTAATTAAAATTTTTGTTTCCTTTCTTTCTTTCCTAAATAATATACATTAGTTAATAATTTCCTTTTTAAGAATTAGGTTACTACATAATTTTAAATCATAGATAGACAGGAGATAAGTTCTAGAAATATATTATCATTATATTGCAAAATTTGGGATGTTACAGGTAGCATTAAAACACAATAAGAAATATAAGAGGTAAAGACACTGAGTTAAATGAGAAAAATAAAACGCGAATTGAGAAAACGTGGAACAAATTCGAAGGCAAGAGTGCGAGGTCAAAAAGAGTTAGGTTATGCAGGAATTACCATTTGAGCACTAGGCCCATCACTGTTATTTTTACGAAATTAAATCTACTTAAGCTTTCCTAAAAATGCGTTGTTGCCATTGAAGCAGTTTTTTCATCTTCTACCTCTAGCCAACTTTCAACCCATGCCCTATTACCACCTAGCTACGATTGCCCTAGCCTATGGAATACTTCGACACGAAGCAAAGGAGTTACGGAAGTCTATAAAAGCCCATCGAGATCAAAATTTAAAACAAGAAATCAAAAACTTGGTTCGTCAAATTTCTCTAATTGCTTCACCCTCGTGACTCCGCACCAATCTAGAAAGCTTCAAAATTGTCCACACTTCAATTATGTCCAAGAAATTGAAGGAATTACTTAGGGAATCCAAAGTTAGCAACGTCTTTGGAGCACTCGATGGAGCTTCATCGAAAAACTTCATTAAAGGTAGGAGTAGTTATCTTTTCTTCAAATTTGATTCATTAAATCATTCTAAAATATTCTAATTTGAATTCTGGATAGTTTGATGTCCTAAAACATAGTAATTCTCCAAGAACGAATCAAATTTTATCAATTCAAATTTTGTAAAAATCATAATTTCTATAACCTATATTTGTATGATTTTGATTAAATTCTAGGTGGCATTAGTTTTAGTATTATCATTCAAATGATTATGTGAGAATTAACTACCAAAATTGAGGAAGAAACCAATGATTCAAACAATTCAAATTTTGGTTTCGAACCAATTTTTCTTTAGGAAAAAGAAGAAGAAGATGAACAAAATTACCAAATTTCCCTTTAGTGAGAAAATTACCAAAATACCCCTATTCTGTTCTTTTTATTTAATTTCTTTGCCATTTTTATTCATTCAAGCTTTGAAACAAGCATAGAAAATGTAACGACTACTTTTTCATTACTCAAAGTACATACACATAAAAGCTACTGATGAGTCATTATTTTCCCCAATAAACTTATCTTTTTGTACCCATTTTTATTAGTGATTTGTGCTTAATTGCCTAT
>JAMLFT010004655.1:0-19095 GCA_026544285.1 Pachyrhizus erosus | reverse complement strand
TATACAATTATCATATATAAAAATGAAAATTATACAATTACTGAAAGATTAAATTACATAATTAAAATATAAAAAATTAAAACTACACATATACTATACTTAAAAAATTCAATAAAAATAATTAAAATATAAAAAATAAAAATTGCAAAATTATAATATAAAAAAATAGAATTAACTATCACTTCTGTATATAAAGGAAAGCTACATTGCTAAGCAAAACATATCAAATGGGACTCTAGCTTGCATTTTCTTCTAAATCCGTCATGACAAGCAAAGTAACTGCGAAAATTCAATTCAAGCCTTCATTATCCACTGATAAAAATGGGTATTTGTATGCATTATTAGGTGGCCAAATATTATTGAGCAGTGAAAATTGTGTTAAATTACGCAGGCACTTTTTTTTTTTTTTTCAGATAAAAAAGCATGAAGTTGAATCTGACTTCGAAAAGTATGTATATCAAAATGTAAGCTAATTAATCAAAGGATACTTCACTCTTGATTATGAAAACTTTATATTTAAAAATAATTAATCTTTCAACTATTAGTTGTAAATATATTTAGTTCACACACATGAAAACAGAAATATCTTAGCCTTGGTGGAAATTTTTTTAACCATGAAGCAAAATTTTCATTTGTTAATATTTTTTTTCTTCAGGTTTCTTTTGTAATATGATAAAACATTAAAAATATATTTTAATTTTCATATACTGAAATTAAATTCACATTGTTGATCAATTCAAATAATATTAAATTTGACTTTTAAATTAAATAATTATTACAAAAGTCAATAATTTTAATATATACATTACCTGTTTGGATAAATTTATTTAAAAAAATAAGAAAAACAATAAAAAAATTATTTGTAATCTAAAATTAACTTAAGCATAAGTTATAACTCATTTTAAAGAAATTATATAAGAATTTTTATAAATTAACTCATGCATAAATTAATTTTAACTTATGGATAAACATAAGTTATAACTCATTTTAAATAAACTATATAAGAGCTTTTATAAATTAATTCATGTATAAGTTAATTTTAACTTATGGATAAATTTATTTTAATTTTATTTTTTATTTTTTTCAAAAAATGTTTATAAATAAATTTATTATTGTCTAAGTCAGTCATCAAGTCAAATCATTAATTTTAATACCAATTGTTGTGTAAATTTAAGAGGGATAAACATCAAGAGATTTACATCAATGAGTTATGAGCATACCATATAAGTAAACTTATATCATACTCAGCTCAAAACTTTAGGACATCAAGTTTGTGAATTTTTTTCACTTATATATTATCTTCTTTATCTTATTTTTGTCTTTCATCAACACTGATGAAAAATTACAAGTCCATAAAAGTTACAACATTTGAACAAGTTAATATTGTCTTTTTATAGTTTGTTGAATTTAAAAACCTAGAATTAATATTTATGACTAAAGAGTGTTCAATAAAAAAAGAATGAACTACTAGGATTGGATATAAAAGACATTTTAATTAGAATGACATCCAACTCAACAATAAACAATATTTATCAAATAAATAAGTATAGTATTCAATGAAGGAAGAATTTCTTTTTGAGTACACAAATGATAAACAAACACACTTTGAGTCTTTTTGCCAATTTGTCTTATTTTCACCGTTTCATAAATCAAATCAATTACTTTTTAATTCACCATAATCATAAAGATCAATTAGAAACTGAATTTATTTATTTTTTGAAGTATTTTTTAAATTAATATTTATAACAAGTAAATATTTTTTTACGTTAAATTAGTCTTTAAATGATTTTTTAATGATATTTTCAACATGTAATAGTGTTAACTCAAATTCTTCAAGTTTGTGATCTATTTTATGTAGTTATATATTTATTATTCGAAATATAATTTACAATTACCAACTATGTGTATATTGTAAAATTTAACCAGCAATGTATATTTCTCAACATTTTCTTGAATCTAAGTTTATAAGGTGATAATTTTAGTATGAGATACATATTAACAACTTTGAGTTCCATCTAAAAAGAAAATATTATAATTCTGCGTGGATCATGTCTAAGAATATGGAAGAGTGTAGACTTTCAACCAAACTAGTCTTTTTGTCTAAATATATTTGACACGTTGAACTTTTAGTTGTTTTTCTTATATATCTTTTAACTTCCTTTCTAATCCACATGTGAGATTTATTCTTTTCTTTGTCAATTTTAATTAGATTAAATTTATCAGATTGTAACTTGTACTTTTTGAGTCCCTTCCCCCCTTTTATTTCTAGCTATATATACTATGACATTACTCTCTGTTTTTTTTATTATTATTATTATTTTTTGTCAGCCATTACCCTCTCTAGTATTATTTTGGATGGCTAACACAATTTTGTTCAACGTTGAGGCAGTATCTAATTTGGGCCTCCTAGGAACCGATCCAGATTAACCAGATGCGGTTTGCCATCAGTATGCAAAGGATAGGTCCTTTCCATAGGCCCAAAATCAAACAAGAATCAAGAGATGTGAATTCTTAACATCAGAGCGAATCGACACGTTGACCAAAAATAGGAAACGCAGCAATTCAGAGGCAAACGACACTATTCACGAAACTTGAAAGCATTCACTACATGTAATTCACGGTAACAGTTGGGACTTGGGATAACTTAATAATTTCTTCTCACTCTCTTTCTTCAATGATTTCTCATACTTTGGAAGCTTGAAGAGTTTTCTTATGTCTTTGTCCTCTTTAAGGCTATACAACTACTTGTAGCTACAAGCCTTTTATCGGTACCAAAGTTTTTTTGCTGCGTCCAACTCAACCTAAAGACTACTCTAGAGTTGTAAGGTAACTTGAGGTACTTGGATGATTAATTCTTTGCCGTTATGCATTTCAATCATCTAACAAGTAACCATATTTGCAACACCACTGAAACGTATTTAATTAACTGTCAACTTCAATTTTTAACATCTAGCCATTGGATTTATGTTCATTGTTGTGTTGCAATTCACCTTTTAACTCTAATTTGAACTTAAAGTTCTTCTTTGGTTTGCTATGGAGTACTATTTATTATCATTTCGAAAATTTATTTAAGCAGGAATTTGGAAAGTTAAATATTCCCATGTGTAAAATGACGTGTCAATTACTTATAAGAATCTATTTACTTATCTTTTCATTTCCTATTTTCACTTTTAATTTACAAAAATGTTATCTTATTTTCAATATGCTTCTGTTTTTACTGTTTCATGTACAAATGTTTAAAAAATAGAAAACAAAATAAAAAATAAAGTAACAATCTTATAATTTAAAAGTGAAAACTGAAAATAAAACAGGAATTAACCTACCCTAAATATTTCACCACACCAACATAAATCTGAATCCAGCGTATTTCCCAAGGCATTCATATTTTACCACCTTGGTATTACTTTATAATTGCCTTTAAACTAATGGTTTTCATAATTGGGAGGAAATCCAACCTTGGATAAGCTGGTTAAAGTTATTCTGAAGGTGTGCTTACTGCAGGAAAGGTGCATTTTGATTGCATCCTTGCAGTAATCCTGTACCTATTACCTTTGCTTAGCATGCCAGGAAAGTTAAATATTATTTATGATCCAGTTTGGTCTTTATTTATTTATTGTAGCAGTTATGTTTTTATACATCCTGACTTGTGAGAGTACACATGCATTTGTGAGGATAACTTATAACTCACTCAAATGAAACCATTTGGGTGCCTCGAACTCCTTATATAAATTATGGACTAATTAACAAGTAGAATATAATTTAGTTCTTAACTTATATCATTCTTGTCCAAGTCTGCAGTTAAGAAAATGGGGTACTTGTCACTCTCATGCATACCTTTCAGTAACTTAATTCTTAAGTCAATGTCAAAAACAAGGCTTTAACTTAGAAAGCCTCTACTTTAATCCTCAAATTAATTGTAAATATCTTTTACTTTAACTCTAGATTTTACAAAAAGTTTACTTTATAAAGTGTTATTTACTTTAATATCTTGTTTTATTATTTTTCACAGATATTAAGCATTAAAGTGAATGGAATTTTGTAACATTTTATAAAATCAGACTAAAATAACTAATGTTAATGATCTTTTATGTTTTGTTTGTTTTGGTGGAGATTTCAAAATAGACTAATAATAAAAAAAAGAATGTGATTGAGAGTCGTGACAATTAGAGGTGAGACTAGTGGGTATATAACCAAACGAATTAAGACTAGGTAAAGACAAATGTTATTTAATTTACACCTTTTTATGTTTGTTAAGTAATTTTTTTTATTAATTATAGCTTTTTAACATTAATTTTATATCTTAGGTTTATTATTCTTTAAAATCCTCACACCTCCTTCTTTTCATCAAACTTTTTTTTTTAAAATAAACATATATTAAACTATTTAGTTTATGATTAAATAATAAAATTTAAATTGACAGAAATATATATTTTATGTTCACATATAAATAAAAATAAAATTAAAAAATAAATAAAGTTATGATAAGATAAGATAACATAAACAATACTGAAGATAACTTTTTAAAATAACATATATCAATTCTAAAAAATTATTTTTAAAATTATACCACATAGTTTTGAAAATGACATTTTAGAATTGATATGTTATTTTGAAAAGTCATTTCCATTAGTAAAAATAAAAATTGAATTCTAATGCACGTACCTTAACAAGATGTACTAATTGTTGATATATACACTTATTTGAATGTTAAGAGACCTAGAGTGGAGACACATTGAACATCAAGAGTTGAGAAGGTAAAATGTATATCCAAAATTATTGGTGGATATAATAATGTGAGGAGTTATTGTCAAAAGTTTATCTTTATGATTATGATTTTTTTTTATTAATTTCTCTTATTTTTATCTCTTAAAAAATGAAGTTTTATTTATACTATATAAAATATGAAGTTAGTAATTAACATACCTTAAAATGCTGCGTCATGTGAAGGAATACGTATAGTATTACATATAATTTTGATGAAAAATGTAGTGTTATATCAAATATGAGAATGAAGACGAAGTTAATAATTAGGATTCAAAGAACAATACATATAGGATTAAAATAATATTTTAAAAAATAATAAACATAGAAAATATGAAAATAATGTTTAAAAAGATATATATACTATTTAATAATAAAAATATAAAAAAGAGAAAAAATACACTTAGAAAAATAAAAATATAAATAACAAGTGTACTAATTAAAATGTTGATTCATTTAAACAAAAAATTATTTGGCTCAATCAATTGTACTCGTAAATTAGACATTTGATTTGTGGGTTAATAAGTCAGCCAACAGATCAATTATTTTTAAAAAAATTATTTATTATTTTAAATTTTTATTTATTTAAAACTATTTAATATGTGGTTTAGATTATTACGTATCTAAATAATTCTTGCTTGGTGTTTAGTATATATTGACTTTTTTTAATATTTAGATATTTATAATTTTTTTGTTGTAAAAAGTTAGACACATTTGATTTTTTATGTTTTATTTGACATTTAAGTAATTAAGATGCAATTTACTGTAAAATTTTACTATTTCATTAGTACATGTATATGTTTTTTTTGTTAATCATATGTTATATATTTTTTAGTTTTTAAAAATATATTTTTAATTTTTTTTTAGATTTTTAATCATTTTTCTATTGTTTTATATAATTTTGAATTTTATATTATTTTATTATTGGACTTATGGACCAATCAATTAATCCACAAATTAAGTGGGTTGAACATGAATTAAATAAAAATGTAATATATTTAATAAGTATGTTGGTCCAATCTAATTCATTTAAATGCGGACCAAAATAAATAAGATTGACATATATAGCCACCTATAATACGATAATGTGTGTATCAAATAAAGGAATAAAAATTTTCTGTATGAGTCTCAATCTAGTCTTATCATTCAACTTTAAATAGAAAATGAAAAGAAGAAAACTCTCATTTAAAATAAAAAAAAAATATTTTTATTTATCTTATTTCTTATTATATTTTAAAATATTTAAATCATTTTATACACGTTTTTCTTTTCTTTATTTTTTTTTCTATACTACTGAATATAGGAAAATAAAAAATTTATCTTTCTTTTTTTTCTTTCACACCAAATAATCCAAAAAACCATATCACTATTTTTTCCTTTTTTTTTTTACTTTCACTTTCTTTACTAATTCAATCCTACCATTAATCTCAAGGCTAGAAAGAAGGTTTAGTGTTGTCTATTTATCCTCTTTAAGAAATTCTGCACTCTTAGCCACAAAAACACATCCACAAACAAGTTATCTCAAAGTGAAAATAATTTCGGCACGAGCAAACAACTGCTGGAAAATACAAATATAACCTTAATCCTTGTTTGTTCCAAATATGAAAAATCAATCCTCGTTTTTAATGAAAAACACATGTTACAATAAATATATTGTTCACATTAATTTAGATACACATCTCAATTATAATGGTTAAAAACTATTTTTATTAAAATTTATTCTAAATAATTAACTATAAACCAAGCCATTGCATAGTCTTTAAATTTGTGATGCCATTCGGAAAATTCTCTTTTTCAGTTTTGCTGTGAGGCTCAGTACTCTCTCTGACATTCTAAGTTATATGGATAGAAAATAAAGTGAAAGTAAAAAGTATATTCATAAAATAATATAAATATTTTAAAATAAAAATTAAATATAATAAAAATAAATATATAAAATATGATCTCAATAATATAAAAAAACCTAGTCAGGACAAACAATAAATTAAAATAACAATAATAAATTAAAAAATATTTTACCACTTAAAATAAAATAAAAATAAAAATAACGATATAAATTAAAAAATATATATTACCACTTAAAATAAAAATAAAAAACAAAATTAGTAATATAAATTAAAAAATTATTTTACCATGGATATTTATATCCTTTTCACATAAATTCACACTCTTTTTTTTTCTTATTGAAAGGAAACAAATTTTAAAATAGAACCTAGCAAAATATTTTTTTTTCTTTTTATTTATTTGAAAACCAAACAATGAAATCCACTTTCTTTCCATACTTTTTTTTTCTTTTTATTTTGTATGCAACCAAACATAAATTTAGTGTCTTCTTTGACTTTTCAAGTTATAATTTAATGATTATATAATGTAAAAAATTTTACTTTGTTAATTAATTAAAATTATTATTAATATAATTTTAAAAATAATTATTATAAAAGTTAATAGAATAATTATATATGATAATTTATTATTAAATAATAGTATAAAGTTAAAATAATCTTACATTGTGAGTGTATAACTTATTTTGCTTTAAGATATATGGTTATTCTAAAGAATTTAATTAAAATATTATAATATACAAATAATGTAAATATATTTTATATTATCATCTAATAATAAATTATCATGTATAAAAAATGATTAAGTTTTATAATAATTTTATTTAAAACTCTTACTTAATATAATTTTTAAGCATGTTTGGTTTGACATCCTTCAAAACTGGACTCTTGTTGATTGAAGCAAAATCCTATAGCTAGTGCATCTTTTAACTTATGTGACACAAAAATATTGAACACTATACATAAATAATGCACAAAGAACCACACTATTTAATTGGTTAACCTTAAAATAATATGAGATTTACTATAATTTACACTATTTAATTCATTAAATTAAATCCTTAACATGTATCAAATCATCAAGTAAAAATTAAATTCATTTTTAAAAACATTCAAACTGAATCAACATTGATTAACACAAATGTTAGTGACTTATGTTTTTTAATCAATAATATTTAAGATTTGAACATGACCTTAAGTATGAAAAAATTATATTAAAAAATATCTACTTTATATATACTCACAATTCTCGAGAAAGAATCATCACTGGTTTTTGTATTAATATTATGATAAAAAAAATCCAAAATGAAAATGAATTCAGAAAATAATACTACATTCGAATATTAGAGCAATGCTACGTTTACAATATTACAATTAATTTCAAACTTTGATTTACATAGGTGAATTAGGCTAGAAAGAAATGGAAGAAGGGAGAAGGGAGAAGGGAGTGGAAGTTACTGTTTCCACTTGTTTGATATAACTGAAATAAAAGTAAAATAGAACTGATGTTTTGATGTGTTTCTCATTTATGTATTTCTTATACGTTATTATAGTAATAAATAATCGATATGAAATCTCTTATAGTGGATTAAGGTTCCCTGATTCTTATATATATATATTTTATTTGGTTATGACTGTTTCTTTTATAATAATAATTTATCTTTTTTATTTATTAAACTAGGTTAATTTAAATATTCTTCTCTATCATACTCATTCTTCTGATCTTTGTTAAATTGTTGAATTTATTATTATTATTATTATTATTATTTACTTGGGAGTAGAATAATGGTAAGATATGACTGTTGGATTAGCTGAGTAAATAATGAAATCTGAATCTGCAGAATCTGTAGAGGGTGTGGGGTGAATTTGCAGACGAGAGCCAAAGGGATATTGACGTTGCCACCTGTGGTGGGGATGTGGTTAGCCACAAAGCAGTTTTGTGAAGCAATCTTGGAATTAAGCTGTAGCGCCTCAGTTGGAAGTTTCTGACTAGCAAAGGGGTTGTTTGAGATAATGTTTCAAGTGTGTTCAAAGGGCTAAAAGACACGTCCACACACATAAGGCGCTCATTAACTTAGGGGTCCATGTCTCATTGTACGGACCGTAACTAAGTGATCAACTTTCAACTTCAATTCATTAGTGGTGCCACTCTATTACTCGCACATGATCATGTTATTCTTAGTCTTCCCTTGCGTCAATGACTTGTGAGCGGGAGAACCCAACCCCCCTCTTGTAAAATAAAATTTAAGTAACCAAAATCTTCGCAAATGTCAAAGATCATCCACTGCCATCTTTTTCTAAATTTAATCTTTGGTCCTGTCCCTTTCTTTGTGATGAGTAAAGGAAATTATTCACTTGTAGTTTTATATAGAGAACAGCACTAGCCTCCTCCTTGTGCAAGTAAAATTAAAACTTGCTTACATGGGAAAGTCTCCAGGCTTAGCCATTATTTATGGAAGTTAAAATTAAATAAATAAATCATTCTTACGTCAAGAAAATGATGGGCAACCCTTAGAATATTGGATAGGGTCAAGTTTTGGCTGCCCAAGTTTGGTGTTATTTTAAGTACTCTAAAAGATAGTGTGGTGAGAGAAGAATAGAAGATCATAACGAATTAAATCAAAGAGATTCGGTAAATTGTGTGTAGCCAAAGTAACCAAAAGTGTGTCCCATCACAGCGATTGAAAATTAAAGTGATACTTCCCGTGCACTAATAAACATGTGTGATGGCACAGATATGGAAATTAATGCACCATTGCAATGCTGCTAACAGTGTAGAAAAGAAAGAAAGAAAGAAAGAAAGAAAGAGTAGAAAGAACAAAGCAGAGCAATCCTTATTCTGCAATTCTATTCTATCCACATCCGAGAAGGTAAAAAGACAAATGATTTGGCTCACAAATATTACCAAAATGAAATGTTTTTCTGACAGACCTGACCTATATACAAGAGCAAAATTAATTCGTGATTTCACACACCTGTACTAGAACAGAAATAAATCCCTTGGAGCCCTTCTAAAATCTTTCATTATGTCAAAGCCTGGTGCTATATATGTCCAAAGGCTGCTGTTAGCTTCTGGATGTCCTTGGAGAAGATGGTAGAAGTTTGGGACTGGTGTTGCTGCTCCTTGGAATCAGGCAATATGGCCCCTAAGGTGTTATCAGGTACCAAATGTGTGGCAGGCCTAATTTGGTTGCACAATGATTCAGGAGCAGCCAGCATTAACATTGGGTTATGGAGGTACTCATACCACTTGGCCTCTTCTGTTAATCCCCAAGAAGAGAGGACACTATTCTTGCCACTTGTCAACTCTCTGCTGCCATCACTTGTGTTGCTTCCGTTGCTGTTGTTAGAGGCACTGGCTTCCCAGTAATTGGGTCCATTCAAAGCAAAAGAGGCTGTTGAAATATCTTCTGAAGGGACAGCAAGTGATGGTTTGTAGCAAAAAGCACTAGGGAGAAATGAGGTTGTTGTAGGTGGAAGAATGGACATAACATTGGTAGAAAAGTCAGAATTCATATCAAAGGGCCTCGCAGTTGGGCTGAACCAATGGCAAGAGTTTGAATTGGTTGGGAGAGTGTCAGTGATCTGAAGAGGGTAATTTCCCATCAAATCTGGGGGTTGGCAACTAGTGGTATAGTTGTCTAGGAACAAGTCTTTGTTGGAACAATTCGCTATCAAGTTGGTGTCGTTTTTGGTGCTAATCTTGGAGCTGCAAGAACCTTCCATCTCATAGACTTTGGGGGCAATTGATGATGCTCTCTGCTCATAGGACACTTCATCTGACTTGACACTCTCTGAATTCAGAAGGTTCAATTCATTGGATAATTCTTGGCTCCTTGTTTTGTCCTCCTCCCCATTCTCAACCTCTGACAGTGGCTTATGTGTCACAGGGTCTATACCTCTATGCCTCAGTTTCTTCTTTAGGCAAGAATTCCACAGATTCTTTATTTCATTGTCAGTCCTCCCAGGCAATTGTGCTGCAATTTGAGACCATCTGAGAAAAGAAAGAATCTCCATGTCAAGATATGTAGGATCACCCAACCGCAAGAAAAATGGAAGTTTTCTTTTTATGGTGTCCAGGTATCCTCAGTCGTCAGTCGAGAACCGGAGACTAACCATAAATGGAAGAGTTTAATCATGAAAAGAAGGATTAGATTTACCTGTTCCCTAACACTGCATGAAGTTCAATGATAAGATTTTCTTCTTCTTGTGAAAATGTACCTCTCTTCAAATCAGGCCTTAAGTAATTGATCCACCTAAGCCTGCAGCTCTTGCCGCACCTCTGCAAACCTGCCAATAAACGACATTGACAGGGAAATGAAGGGCAGTTTCTTCCCTTGATTTTATGCTAAATGAGGTGGTAGAGTGTTGGAGTACCTGCTTGCTTAGGAACTGAGCTCCAACATCCATGACCGTAATTAGTTATATGCCTGAGAAGTTTTTCATCCTCCTCTGGTGACCACAGACCCTTCCTAAGTTTCTGCTTGTAACAGCACGAGTGCCTTCCCATTTGTAGTTTTTGGTAGTTTTTCCCCCCACCCAACAATGAGGGGCGAACCTTTCCAATTAACTGATGGCTTATTGAATAGAACTTGTAGGTGAAATGTCAGCAAGAGTGGAACTGAACAGGACTGTGATAGGAAGAATATGAGAGCGAGAGAGATTATGTGAATTCAAGACAGGAAAATGAAGTGGCAGCTAAGAAAAGGAGTTGAATTAATATAAGAGGGAGGCCCCATGAGAGATGTCATAGTCAGTACTCAGTAGTAAGGTTCCTTCTATTTCTTTTTTTCTTTCTTTTTTTTCTCTTAAAAGTATGTGTACGTATTGGGTGGATTTGGAGTGAGAGAAGGTTCATCTTAGCTAGCTGAGAAAATCACAAAAATGGGATTAATAAACAGTATACCATATACAAGCATGGTGTACTATAATCGACTAATAATCATATCTTTTATATATGTGATAAAAAATTTAATCTCTAAAATGTTTATCAAAAGATGTGAATTTTTAAATAAATCTCATTACTTAAAAGAAAATTAATCTCCAAATTATGGTTGAAAATAATCTAGGTTTACCCAAAAAAAAAAAAAAAAAAAAAAGTGTACCATGTCTTATCGAAGGTGTGACTTGTGAGTGTTAATGTCTCTTGTAGGAATGGTGGGGCAATTTCATTCGTAGTATTATGAACGGAAAGACTTATCTGACTACAATCCATGCTTGTAAATGAAGCATGAAAATTGATACTCCAAGGGTTATAGGAGGAAGGAACGAAATGAGAGAGTAGAGGGGGTTATTTTAGGTCTCTGCTGAAAGCTAGTACAAAATACAAACAGTGTGAGTGTTGACTAATCCTATTATGGACCCCCTTAAGGAAAAAAAAAAATGCAAAATTAATAAATGTAACAATTAAATGAAACCAAGGCAAATTTCCTGGCCACACATTGCAATTTTTATAGCAGGTGTTCATGAACCGGATTTGTGCGTCAATTCAATCTAGATCCGTACACTGCCCTAGGTTGTCTTCAGAGGAAGGAGGACGATACTTAGGTAATATGGTCTAATTCACGCATAATATATATCTTTAATCACTGTGTAGAATAAAATTAACTTGGGATTTACTATTCATTTTTCTTTTCCTTTCATTTCACCTATGTTATGCTCCTAGTTTTTAATGACATCTGGACTCAAGAAATTTGTTTTAATATTATATTATTCTGACACTGAAATTAACTTAGTTATTTATTTATATTTTTAAGTTTAAATAACAGTAATATTTTTATATTATTTTTTTAATAACCTAATTTCTACATGTGATAAATGATGTAAACGAATTTGATTCTCTTCGTTTTTATCCTGAAAAAAAATTAATTTTTAAAAATAGAGATAAAAAACTTAAATCCAATTCTATCTGTATAGAAGTTTTTGGATTCAAAAAAATTTATAGAATTGTCTCGTGCTTTTTAAAATTTTAATTTATTTATATATTTTAAAATAAAATATATTAAATTATTATCTACATATTAATTTAAACTAAATTTAAAAATTAATAAATAATGAAGATTTAAGAATTAAATTACATTTTAAGAAATGAATCCACTCTCACTCCTGATTAAAACAATTATTTTTTTTTTGTCAAAGTTGGGACAATATTGAATGAATACTTAAAAGTTCAGATTTAATTATCATCCTGTTAGTTTCCAATTCGAGTGAATCTAATTTGATCTTTCTTAAATTTAGTCTCAATTAGATGTGCACATTATCAAGTTTTTTCTTTTTGAATTTAAGAACAAATTTGACTCTGAATAAATTAGTCTGATGATTTATTTAAGAATTAGGATTGAATGATACGCAAGTTCAATCAAAATCCATACGACAAGCACCCTAATTTTTGCCCATCTGTGTGACAAGCCAAGTGTCAAATAGTGAAATACCCCTTTGGCTAGAGCTGGAAAACTTGGCCATGACAAAATAAATAAATTAAATTAAATAGGATTCTGTCCGTTCTTTATGCTTTGAGCTTTATGTGTAATTCATCCAATGTCATGATTTCTTTGAAAAGTTCCATCAATACGTGGAAAGAACAATGTTTTTCTTTTTTTTTTTCTTTTTTTTTTCTTTTTTTATTAGAAATAATGCACGCTACCCTTCATATGTAGAAATCCACTGAGTGTTGTCTATTAATTCCTTCTGATCATAGTTTCCATTTTCAAGGATAGATTTTTCTCCTTTTGTTGAACTCATTTAAAATATGGAAACTTTATTCCATGGAGTAATTGACCAGAAACAAAGGAAACTAGAGTAAAAGAAAATGATTAAATTAAATAAATACATATATAGATGTTGGTCATTTAGACTCATCCACAGTAGCAGATAGCATCGAAAATTGGAAAATATTCTATTAGTATCTTACATGTTAACCATTTTGAATATCATAGGGTTTTATATAATTTCTACTTCTATTTAACAAAAGTATCTTTTTTTTTTCTCAATTATTAACCTACCACTTTTAAGCAAAGCTTTAATTGTAGACAACTAACATTTGGGCGCATTAGTTGATTCAGTCGATAATAATTTGTCAATGGATTTATTAAAATCTTATTAAGTCCACAACCATCCCACCGGCATGTATGGACATCACATGTGCAATATTTCTCTGAACAAATGATACGGAAGTTCTTTTTGTTTAAGTTTAATGCTTAATTTTGTTATGAATTTTAATATAATTATTGTAAAAATTAATAAATTATTTATATATAATAAATTGTCATCAAATGATATTGTAAAATTATTTTATATTATCAGTTTATAATTTAACTTCTCTTTTTATTTTAATTTTTAGATTAATTAATTAACTAAAAATTTATTTATTATTAAGTATTAGTACATGAATAATATTATTTTACTTATTTTTTAATAATAATTTTGAATTTAAAGATTGAGTATATAATTATATTAAATATTTTAAAAAAATTATCATTCTTAACAATCTTATTTAATTTAAATAGAATTTTTTCTTACATTTACTAATTAAAAAAATATTAAATGAAATTATTTTTAGATAATTTTTTATAAAGTATTAAAAAGATTAATATTTTTTTAAAAGGAAATATAGCTTTACTGATAAGTGATAACACAAACTAAAAGTTTTACTAATTTTGTATCAAAATCCAAAGGTTTTGTCCGTAAAACCTTGAGTGATTCGTACCTATCATTTCATACAAGAAACCATAAGCTCGTGAGAAAAACCAAAAGGTAGTAAGAAAAATAAATGAAGCATAGTACATTATATAAATGGCTCTTCCCCATTTGATTAGTAATTATATGCGAAATATATTCTGTTTCGATTAAATTATTGTTTTTGAAAAATCAAAAGCTAAAAGGAAAACAGAAAAGAGAAAGAACAAGGCATGATAGTGATGATACTTTAAGTTCATGTTATCATGTACACATACAGAAATACACAAAAGCAGGTATATGTGTATATATAAAACTAAAGCACAATGAGTTGCGGCATTGTGGTTCTTCCTCTCTTACTCTCTCTTTTCATGTTCTGTTCTCTTCTTTCTTTTTCTTTATAGCTTAAGGCCTCCCTTCGTGCTTTCTGCATCTTTTTTTATTATGTATATCTTTACTCAGAAACTCAGGTAAGGATAAGAATTGAGAAGCTTCTGCATATAAAAATGGAAATAATATTCTGCAGCTCAACATGAACACATCTAGAATTAGAAAGGGAAATAACGTTAACCTAGACTGCAGCACAAACTCATCAACATCATATATTTTATATTAAAATTTTAAAAAGAGAACCATATATAAGATTTAAAAAAAACAAAGGAAAGCAGAAGCATTCTGAATTATTGCATATCATTAACTGTCGAATCTGTGGCCCACATCAAACTGTAGAGCCAATTTAAGAATCACAAAAACAATAAAAAAATAAAATGCAAAGTATGGGATCATGAAACACAACACCAATCTGTTACAAACAATTTTATATAAACTAATTACAATCATTACGGTTCTAACCCAATTATATATCAGTAATATTTTATACATTTTAGGAACTTAGATCAATTTCTACAATGCAGTTGCCTTAATTAGAAATTGAATTCCCCCCATTGCTGCATCTGGACTTCTGCTAGTGCTTGGATGCCAACATTGTGGTCCCCAAAAGTTCAACTTACTATAATTTATCAATTAATTTTTTCCATAATAGAAGTCTTGTTAACTAAGTATTCTGAAAATGTTGGTTGATTAAAAACTATTTAATTTTCTAATAATTAAAAATTTTAATTTTTTTTATCCATAAAATAATTATTTTCCCTTTATTTAATAATTTAGTCAAATCTTTGAAGTACAATTGGTAGAATTAGAAAAAGGAAACTAAAAACAATGGCGCGGTGGTTGCACAAGGAGCAATGACATGTACCTTGTTCGACCAATTAATTGTTTACGTACTTTGTCCAAAATCAAAGTATGAAAGAAGGAGACGTAATACCAATAGTGTGTGGAAATTAAAGGATACACATATGGTTGTTATCAAAATTTTCTTTTAACTCTTGTATTAAAAAATAAGGCTTAAATATTTTTTGATTTTTTATACTTTTAATAATTATTATTTTGATATTTTATGTTTTAATTTTTTTTTAATATTTGAAGTTTGTAACATTATTTAAAAAGGTTATTTCATCAGTTTCATATTAACATCGTTAGTGTTTTTGTTTTAAAATAATTAATTTTAATATAATTGCGATTAAAAATTATCACAATTTCTTTTATTAAATTTTTAAAATTATAAACCTAGAGTCATTCATCTTCTTAATTTCCAAACCCTAAAATCAATCACAAACTTCCCTATTTGAAAGTTTCAATTTCAAAACTCAATCAAAATTATAGCACGGATACTGCCAAATTCTCCACTTCCTACTTGTTGTGCCTTTAGATTCATGCTTTGAAACTTAGTTAGTTTCTCTCTTAACTTTCGTTGTCAAAGGTCATCTTCGATGAGGAGGAGACGCTGATGTCGAACTCTCTCATGGTTGCCATCAAGAACTCTAACGAATTAATAAATAATGACGATCCTCAAAAAGCTTCCACGCATCCCAACCCAATTTCTTGTTCTTTCCTAATTCCAAGCCTTGTGACGAATTTATTTATTTTTCTCTAATTGCTAGCTAACATAACACGTATTTACTCCTTAACACCACATTCAATTTATTTTCTCTAATTTGCTAGCATATGCACCACGAGTACACATATTGTCACCCCACCGCATTATAACACAAACATTCATTTTCATTCTCTAATTGCTAACATAACTCCACGGCATCATTCCCCAACCCATATAAAATCCCATTTCATTCTCCACTTTAGCTTTCAACACAAACACACATCACACGAGCCTTGAAATCAACAACCATGTTTGGTGAAGAGAAAGGTGATGGAATCATGACTTTGTAGCGATGAAGGAGAAGCAACTATTTGTTGTTGTGAATCCATGGCGGTAACTTTGTTTTTCTTTGTTTGTTTGGGGTATGAAAAGAAATTTGTCATGCTTCACTTGCACTACTTGTTAGGCAATGTAGAGTAATCCTACAACTTCAATCGAAAACCAAATTGTGTATTCATTTGTTTGGTCCAGCTTCTAGAACCAATAATTTAAAGATTAGGAAGATGAAGGATTTGGGATTTATAATTTTCAAAAATTTAATAAAAAAGATTGAGACAATTTTTAACTACCAATACATTTAAATTAATTACTTTATTATTGTAAGTATATATAAATATAATGATAATTTTTTCTCGTCACTATGTTAAAACTATTTATTTTAAAATGCAAAACGCTAACATTGTTTGTTTTTAATTAATGAAGGATCACATTGACTTATTTATAAAAATTTAAAGAACCAAGAATTTTAAAACATAAAGGAATATAATGAAAATTATTAAATATATAAAAGACAAAAAGATATTTTAGCAAAAAATACTCAATAAATAATTTTGTTTGTCTTATTAGATGCAAATAATGTGTTGCTAATTTATTAATTATGTATGTATTTGTTAATTATCGATGGAGAGTTGGGCTCAAAAGATGTGATTCTATTTAAGATACAGGATGTTTAATAATCATGCATGTATTTGACTTAGTGTGTTGTTTGTTAATAAATGTAAACTGCTAGATTGTGTGTTGATAATTTAGTAATTAAGCATGTGTTTATTGTTTGTCAGTGAAGAAAAAAAATCTTACTATGATAGTTTGTTTGATTTTTTATGTAGTAAAAATACATGAATTATTATGTTGATTTTTTTAAACTTTGTGCAATTCTATAATTATTTATGTAGTGTTAGTCTATCTTATTTTGAATAGTAAAAGATTGATAAATGTTCAAAATATAGGAGTTATACTACTAGTTTTTTCTAAGTTTGTGCAATATTCTAATTGGATAGTAATTTTGTTTTATCATGTACACAGTGGATCATAATTGAATTATGATAAGATCAATGATGATAGGAAAGGATTAAAAGATAACTTTATTAATAGAGTTGCAAAGTTTGTAAGAAAAGAAATAAAATAAATATACTTCTTGTTTAAAGGAAGGATTAGGTGCATGTGTGCAAAATGTAAATACTTTAATTTGTTAACTCCAAGCAAAGTGAGGGCTCACTTGTACAAATATGGATTTAAGCCAAACTATTTGGTATGGATTAAGCATGTAGAAGTAGGGCCACATATGTAGTGAGGAAGTCCTTTAAGCAATGAGTCAAAAGGGTGAAAAATAGAGATCAATTTCAATCAATGCATCAAATGATGTATGACGATTTTAAGTAAATTGTTGAAGTCTATTATGTCAATGTTATTATTGTAGAAACTTGACAATTTTATAATACATTGAAGAATGTAAATTAACTATTTATAAAGGTGAAACATAAATCATGTTATCGATATTTATCAAGTTCTTGATAACTAAATCTAATTGGCATGTTCCTTGAAGGTGCATTGATTGTTTTGCAAAAATGTTGAATAACACAATAGCAACAAAACAATGCTTGCATGTAAACAACTACCAAGCTACTTCATTAGTCTCTAAGGTAGGGTTGAAGTATAAGAAGATTAATTGTTGTATGAACAGTTACATATTATATTATAAGAAAGATAACTTAGTTGCATTCAAGTTTTGTCAAATGGCAAGATATGTTCCCCAAAGGAGTTAGGTGAGAAACTACAAAGATGTGTTAATGAGAAGAATTTTTTTATATCTTAATCATTCCTTAATTACAAAGATTTTATGCGTCAACTAAAATCAATTGTTCAAATGAGATGACATCATAGGAACTAAAATTTACCCATAATTTACAAGCGAAACAAGAAATGTAAGACTGAAATTATGTGTTAATGGATTTACTTTGTATATCCAAGTATTACTTCTCCTTACTCATGATGGCTGGTAATAAAAACTTTTGCAATATTCCCCTAAAATTTGCATAAGTATTTTGTACATTTTTTTTACATGAATCATACTTAGACCATTTAATTTGATAACAAAGATAGATGTTTACTTACAACTCTCAATTTATGATTTGTAATAGTTGTGAAATTTTGGCATTTTGACTTACAACATGTTTATAAAAAAAAGTTGTGACAAATGTGTGTTTAATGTGGACAATTAGTGTTTTCTAATGTATGGTATGTTGTTTGGATAAAGAACACGAGGTAATTTGGCATACCTTTATTGCAAGAAAGCCACAAAGGTGTTCACCTTGAAATATAATAGAAAAAATTTCCAATTTGATTGTTATTGTTTGTTCCTCCTAATGAATGATTTTATTTAGAAGATGTATAATTGTTAACTATTGTTCTTTCTTCGGCAAGTGTACCGATTCAATTATAGTATAGTATTTTTTCAAGTACGAATGTCGTACCCACAAGAAACAGTTTCAATAAAAATTCTTATGTTGTAAATCTCTCTAAGTATAAATAAATGGATAAATATTT
>JAMLFT010004654.1:0-19096 GCA_026544285.1 Pachyrhizus erosus | reverse complement strand
TAGTTAAGTATGTTCCCTTGTTTTGAATAAAGTTTAGTAATTAATAATAATTTTCTTGAAAACTTTAGTCGTTACATAGAAGGTACCTAAGGAATGTATGCAGGCTTTGGAAGTCCTTAGGGGTGTATAGGCATCAAGTTTGTTGACTATTTGAGTTGAGAAGTTACACAAATCCAACATGATAACCCCAAAAAATAGAGTATTGCCAAGGTCAATAGAGAGTATCTGAGCCTAGTACCAACTCGAGATATGTACTCTTGATTGTCACCCAATAAGTTGCAAATTATAATAACATGTTTTGCATAAGTCCTGAAGTGTTAGTAGTAAGAGGTAGCGAGGGATCCCAATGCGTTAGTAAAGAGGTAGTAAGGGATCCCAACGCGTTAGTAATAAATTAATAGGACACATTTTAGTGAGTTGAGAGTAATCGTTTTACAGGTACACCTATTAAATGTGTTTGATGAAGATTTGGTGACTTACTTCTACAAAACTAATATTTTCAGGAAAAGATTACTGATGAATACCGTCCCCTATTCCATTTATCCATCACCCCTCTCTGTGGTCGTTGGACTAGAGACCCCTTGTACTTGTTAGACACTTATATAGGTTATGTACGTTTTACTTTTTTTCCTACAAAACCATTTACAACTGCAACATCTGGCCAAATAGACCTCCCAATAATGTTAACTCAAGTAGTACCTCCCAAATTCTCTGAATCACCTCCCCAACTTCCCTCCCAATAATGTTGGTATGGTCAAACCCCTTCCTTTGACCATACCAACACTAGACCTACCAAACTACCTCCCAAGGTAGAATCTTCTAAAGAAGAAGACCTATTTGAGAACACAGGAGGCAAATCTTAAATTGTCCTCTATTTTGTATAAGTAGCATATCTTTATGTACATTATTGTAAATTAATGAATGAAAGAAACTTTTTGGTAGATGTATGGTTTATTTAGTAAAAATATAAGACGTTACAGCTTGTTGCCACATTTGTAAATGTCATAGAAAATAAAACAAAGGTATTTGTGTCTTATAAATTTTAATTTGATATTTTATGAACAATAAACAAAGATATTTTACATCCATTCCTATTATATCTTTTAATTTTATGATGGATGTACAACCAATGTTAAAAGTAATTTTTAATCAATGTCAAACTTCCTTTCTATAGTAGTGCTCACAACACATTGAATAACTAAATAGTTAACTTCCAAACCTAAATTAAGTTCAAATCTAAACCAAGATAATAACAACAATATAAATTTGAAAACTCATCTTCCAAAGAAATTCCTACTTTATAATATGGAAATTCCAAAATCATTGGTAAAAAATAACTTATCACAACCAAACATTATCTTTAGGTAGGTTAAATAATTACAACTTTTACTAATGAAAACTCACTAAAAAATGTAATAGAGCTACCACATGATTAGATATGTTAATAAAACTAAAAGAGTAAAACAAAAGATATAATAGGAACAAAGTTATACTCTAGATTCTATTAAAATTTGAAGTTATTTTGACATGTAAAATTAATAGAATAACTTTATGAATGTCAAGTAAAAAGACTTCTTGCAAGAATTATAATAATAAAATAAAATTTTATACTTTGCTCACATGAATGATGTATTACGCTTATGAATAGTAATTTGAATAATTAATGAAGAATTTTGTAAATAACATATAACAAGTGACACTTGATAACACAATATAAAACAATTTTGTACATATCACTATTTGCCAACTCTTGGTTTTAAATCAAATCTTAATTTTGGAAAGGGTTAGTCAACTTTTTGACTAATAAATAAGGGGAAATTTTGGAAACTTACAACTAATAGATATGAAAAAAATATTATGTACTAGTTTGGTCAGTTTTTAGTACATGACATTGTAATAATTTATTTTTACCATGTGTATAATGTTTATCCATGTGGCACCACCTAGACAAGTGCAAAACCTGAAAAAATTCCAATATAAATTATTGTCACTTAGTACTGTAACACCTCAAAAGCTATTTTCTATTTATATATTTATCTATCTAGATCCTTTCCAATTGATTGTCTCTAATGTCTCTCCAACAAAAACATGGTGGGTTAGATATATCTTAATTATGCATGTTAAAACTTAAAAAGGACAAATGCAAAAAATAAATAACAATCATTAGATAAATTGAACAAATAAAAAATTGAAAGCAAAAAAGAAGTACTAAAAAGTCAATTAATAACCATGTTCAAGATAAAGATGGGGTGATAATCATGTTCAACGAAAATATTCAACATCTTAAATGTCTCATCTATCATTGCTCATTGTTTCAACTATTTAAAGGTTTATACATGATTAAAATACCTTATTTCATTGAACTCCATAATTTGTACCCTCTTGAGTCTAATGACCACTACTGATTTTGATTATAGCACATTTAATGAATACTAAATGTTTCCAAGTCGAAAAGAAATCACAAATATTAACAGATACTAAAGCATAATCAAATTCTAACAATTGTGTTACCAAAGTGTTAATATCTTAGAAAAATAATGCATATGCTTCAAGGTAAAGATCAAAGCAAAATTGAACCTCTCCACCCAAGCTTACACATTGTTTCCTCCACAATGTTGATTTCATTAATAAATGTTTTACTCCTTTGCTTCCTTAGGTGTCTTCTCCTTTTGATATTCTCATCTACAATGTTGGAATCTTATGGGTTACACTAAATCACGTTGTAATCTTCAATATAATGTTGATGTTAGTGACTTTTATGATCTCAAGCTTAATCCAACAACCATCAACTTATTTTTCAGACTTGTATCTTGGCTTGTGGAATAATAGGAAAATTTTGGTGGCATAGTCGTAAGAAATAGACATCTTATCACCTTCATGTCGATCCTTTGATAGTCTATTCATGCCTAGTATCGACAACACCAAGATAACACTTGTTGAAATATTCTTGATTTACTTTGTGTTTATACTTTTGGGCTTTTAATTTTCTACATGTCAAATTCATCTAAGGGTTGCTATTTCTTTTTTGCCTTAGCCTATTTCAACTTTTAATCTAAATTATTAGATACATCTAACATAATGACTTAATTTCTTATCGATATATTTTATGTTATTATTACTATTTGAATAAGGATGTTGGGAACTAACTTCTTTCATTGAACAAAAGTTAATGTACAATAATACAAGTTAAAATTATTATCATTAATACATCACAAAAGCTAAAATTTAACTTTTTCATCCTTGTTTCCCTTCACTCAAAATTCTCTTATGGATCTTCTTTTACGGATGAATCCTCCCTCCTAGATGGCCTGGTGCCATTGGTAGGAGTAATGGGGGAAGGTTGGTCAGGATTATCTTGCAGCCTTCTTTGAGGGTGAGATGGAAATCTAGCTAGGGAATTCGAGAATCGAGGAGGTGTGGTTTGAGTTAGGATTATGGGAAGTTCAATCTGGCTAGGTGAAGCAGTTGAGTAAGCATTAGCGGGAAAGAAAGTGAATTGCACAAAATTGATGTAGGTGTCTAATTGGTACAAGGGATCTCTAGACCATCGTTCACAGAGTGACATGTGGATAAGTGGAACAAAGGATGGAAGTCATCAAACATTTTTTCCTAAAAAATATAGGATTTGTAGGAGTGAGTCACATGTTCTCCATCATACACATACAATGGTGTATCTGTAAAAGTTAACATTTACTCTCAACTCACCATCATGTGTCCTATTAATTTATTACTAGCGTATTAGAGCCCTTCGCTACCTATCACTACTAACTCCTAAGGGCTTATGCAAAATGTTTTATTCATCTTGTAATTTTCAATTTGGGTGACATTTGGGATTACATATTCTAATCCGGTACAAAGACTTAAATACTCTCCACCGATCTTGGTAATGCTTTACGATGTCGGGATTGCCAAGCCGGCTTAGTGTAACTCTCTTTTCTAGAGCAGCCCACAATTTGTAACGCCCCTTTTTATTCATTTAATTTTGAGAAAAAATCTTTCTAGATGTTATATTTTAGATGAATTTTAAAACTAAATTTGCTAGGGGTTACAATTTGGAAGAAACTAAAATTTCATACATATCCAATTAACTTGAATTTAATCATAACATGCTAAATTTAATATATAGATAAGGTCAAAGTATAGACTAAATATTATATTCCCAAAATATGTCAACAGATTAAACAAAAGATGAAGTTTAAGATAGTCTGCCACATGTGATACATCCCGATAACTTCTAGTCAGATTCTTCAGAAGGATCTTCTTCCTTAGAGGATTCTTCTATTCTTCCTTGATCACTTGCTAAGACTAGACCCATGAATGATTGTGGGCATGAAGGAGTTTAAGTGTGTTGACTTGCTGTAGGAACATCTGTGAATCTAGGTGATGGAGTCTAAGATAGTATTATTGGAATGTCTATGTGATGGAACTGTTATGAGATTATGATATTAGGAGGTCTAAAGGTGAATCTAACATAGCCCATAAATGTATCATCTCCGTTAATCCTATCATTAGTCCATTATCTTTCCAAGGGTATTATTGATAGGTGAAATAGGGGTTGGAACTCGTCTGCCATCTTTATCTTAAATGTGAGAGTTGTAGGAGTGAGTCATTTATCCTTAACCAAACACATACATATACAAATCATTTCTATCTATCATAGATTTTCATCTCACTGTAACATGCCTAATTAGAAATTCCACTAGATTTAAGGCCCTTCGTAGCCTCCAATACTACTAACTTTGAGAGGACTTACACGAGCGTGTCAATAATAGTCCAAATTTGCATTTTTGGGTTGACAATCGGGAGTACATATCCTGCCTAGTACTAGTCCAAGATACTCTCAACTGAATCTTGGTAATGTTCTACTTTGTCGGGGTCACCAAGCCAGTTTTGTGACACCCTCTTTATTTTGATCGATTCACAACTTGGCATCTTATCTATCCCCAAGGACTCACCAGAGCCTACGTACATTCCTCAGGTACCTTTTATGGTCAACCTTTGCAATCTCCAATCTTATTTCTCACTCGTTAGGGTTTTTAACCCAATCTACCTTTTTTCTTCGTTTGTCAATTCTCCTTGGTACTGATGTTAAGTTCCATGATATCATTGGATAACATCCTTCTTCCATTCTAATTTTACAAATCTTACAGAAATATTACTCAACCATTCTTTAAGAGTTTCTTAGTTCATCTCCTACCTTAGGGTTATTTTTGTAATTCACGATTTCGTAAAGATAGTTGTCATTACTTTTGGATCCTTCTATTACTAGTAGAGGTAGTAAACTTTACCTTTACTATCAATACAAACAATTATACAATATAGGGAGATTTAAAATCAAGATCACACCAATCAAATAATATATTTTATAATAAAAAATTACAAGACAGGGGCAAAACGGTCTTTTTCCAAGATCCTTATGTTTTGTATTCAAATTTATCTTTCTTCATATTCAAATTTTGATTTTATCTTATTAACTAATGAATATTTCAATTCAATAGAGAAATTATTCATATTTTAAGATTGATGATCAGAAAAATAAGAAAAGGGCAAAATCATATTTTCTAGTGTTTTTATACTATAATTTTTCTCCCTATTTTCTCCTCTCATTTTTCTATTTCATTTCTACTTTGGCTAACTAATTAAATGTTAAAATTTTAACTAAAGATTTATTCATAAATTAAAAGAATAATTCCAAAGTAAGAAAAAAGGGTCAAATGGTCTTTTTCCTTACTTATTTTCTTTCTGTTTCTTACTTTTCTTTTTATATTCTTCTATTCACTATTCTAGCCAGAGTTATTTGAATAAAAAAATTTATATATATATGTATATATATATATATTACTATTATTATTATTTTTCTATTTGCACCCCTCTATTTACTATTCACACCCCCCTTGTTTACTACTTGTACCCTTCGCTCTACCAAACTCACCCCCGTGTGTTCTTGTTCTTTTTTCATCTTTCTCTCTTCTCAGATTATCAAAATTCTTCATAACTTAAGATTTTTCTCTTATTAGGATAACATAATCACTTAATCACCTTCATCTAATGATTATTAGCACTAAACAAATGTTAAGATTGATTAAAACTACAAAATTCATCAAGAAATGCAAACTTCCATTCATGGCAGACAAGGGGGGAATTGAATTTCTAATTCATCATTTTTCCTCCTATTCCAATCGATTCTAGGAGAAGTTTAATACTTCCTACCATTCTAAATGAGATAATAGATTAACATGGATAAACGAAAGGTTCCTCCTACCTTTTTTCTTATCTCCAACGAGGTAATTTTAGTTTTCTGGTGAACTCCAATGGACTCCGGCGAGACAAGTGATTTTCTATTTCCTTCATCTTTTTCCTGAAACAAGGCAACACAATAATAGCTAGGCATACTCAAAATTTACATGTGAGAAGAATTTCACGAAAGCTAACCCTAGGAGAATTTTTGAATTCGAAAATACAGATCACATTTTTCGTTATTTGCCTTCGAATCTATTTATAAACGCTTATCTTCATCTATGGCCAACTACATTCTTCAAGCTTCATTCTGTCAGGGGATGGTTGGGATAAGGTGGCTTTGCAAGGCAGTAATATGGCAGTTTTCAAATTTCTGCTCGAGGAAGGAAGGAGTTGTATTACTCCTTCCATGGTAGCCTAACTATTCCATTTATACTTCAAATAAAATTTATTGAGTATAATTGCTACCGAACGCGACCTGACTTAACAGTTAAGACACTAAGTCTAGGCGTCAAGTCCTACCCTCAAATTTGCTTGAGGCGCCTTTCCCTTTTCTCATTTTTGATTTATTTGTTTTTATAATTAATTTTAACTTAATATTTACCTAGCGTATTTCCTAACACAACGAGCCTTTAGCTTAGTTGGTGGAAGGTGCTCTCCACCCCCTATACCTGCCCTCGAGTCTGGCTGGGTTTTTGTCTCCCAAATTTTTGTTTTTTCCCTTTTTATTTATCAAACATACCTCATATACTATATACTTTCATGTATTTATCACCAAAATTTTGGTGGCTTAGTGGCACGTTTCCATACTTCTCTTTCAAGGGGACTAGTTTTGAACCAACCCCCCATCCCCCCTGTTTTCTCATTTTCCTTTCTTATTTTCTTATTTTCTTTTTCTTTTATTTTTTATTTTTAATTTTAAAAATTATGTTTTTGATTTCTAAATTTTTTCAAATATTTTATAAATAAATTTATATTTTTCCTTACTATTCCTATTTTCTTCCATCAAATATTTATTTTATTTTTGATAAAAATTTATTTATTTAAATTATCTAAATATTTATTTATGTATATTTAATTATTTTATTTATGACTTCTAAAAGTTTAGATTCTAATTATCTAATTTTTATTCTTTCCTTCTTTTATTTTTATTTCATCTAAAATATCTAAATCTATTTTCTATTCAAAATGAAACTATTTATATTGATTTATATTATTATTTAACCTTATTTTTAATTCAATTTGACTAATTATAATCTCTCTCTCCATATTATCTACTAGATAATATTTCTCATAGAATTTAAAATTCTAAACTTTTTTAAACTAAACTAAAATATTTAAATAAAGAAAAACAAATATTCTAAATTCAAAATTATAATTTTACTATATTAAAAGCAGGATGTTACACAAACTTGGCGCCTCTACACCCCCAAAGGCTTCAATAGAGCCTAAATACATTCCTCAAGTACTTATTGTAGTCAACCCATTGTATTCTTCCAATCTTGTATCTAGCACGAATGACTATTAACGATTACTTTTTGCCTTCTTTTGATCATGTCTCCAGGTATAAGATCAAACTCACATATACTAATGTGAAATCCGGTCTCATACCAATCATTCATTCATAATAATATCAATTGGCCAATTTATAAATCAATTACGTCAAGAGACTTATCGAACTTTTCGTAATTCCTTGTCTACTATCCTAGGGTCTATCCACTAAGTTCTATCATTTATTAGTCAAACGGTCATGATCATAGATATATTTACATGTATTATCAATCATAGTACTCACATCATCAAAGGAAATTATGAGGACAATCATTGTAATTACAAAGTTTAGTTAGAATTCCCAAGTTTTCTCAATTTATATAGGAAGGGTATTTTAGTAATTTTACTTATCCTTTTATGGCTATATTTAAAATTTCCTTATTATAACATCTATAATTAATAATTATTATCCATTTTAGATGAAATAGCATACTAAAATGTCAGTTTGAAAGTAATATGGATATTTTTTAATAAAAAGGATATTTTGGTAATGTTTCCATCAAAGGGGTATTTTGGTCATTTTAATTTTTTTGAAAATTGAATTTTTAATTCAACACTTATATTAAGAGAAATTTTTAAGGGTACAACGCCTATTGAATCGAGAAAATTACTCAAGATTGCAAAGTTCCTAAAAGAAAATAACTAGGGGTATTTTGGTCATTTCCATAAAAATTTAATTTTAATAATTCTTTACCAAATTTTTTACTTTGTGAGTATGATAATTATTTTTAGTATTAATGTAAAATACCCTATCTATCTTTTTCTTAAGTTAAAATAACAAAAACAATAAGATGTTTTAAATTTCTAACTAAGGGTATTTTGGTTTTTTTCATAAAAAATTATTTTCTTTCTCATTTTAGATGCTATTAATGCTGATGGTTTAATCATTGCTGATGTAAAATAGCCTTACTATAACTTACCTCAATTAAAATAACAGAAAACAACAAAATTCTTAAATTTTAAACCTAGGAGTATTTTGGTAACTTTTAACCCTAGGAGTAGAATGGTCATTTGACCAGTTCATCTTCAACCTCTAGAAACAGAGCTTTCGTTTTGGCTCGAAGCAATTTTTGATTTTGCATGGTTCCTTCTATTTCTTCATTCTGAGTTTACCTTGCAAAATTCAGGACACATGTAACTAGAATTCATCCAATTCTTCTTCTTTTCTAGGTTTAATCCTTTTGATTCACACAGTTCAACAAAGAAAAATGTGAAAACTAATCATGGTTCATTTTTTGTGTTGTCTAACAATTTTGGAGAAATTTGAAGCTTAAATAATTAATTTAACGTCACCGAAAATAAACCAACTTAAAATTTTCCCAAAAATCACATGAACAAAGGGAATTAAACTTCTGCAAATTAAAAATTTTATAGTTTTGGGTTCAATTTATTTTTCATGAATTCATTCACTTGAGACTGTTAAACTTTCAAAAATCCAAATTCAAATAACCTATAACAATTTTAACAATCAAATTTGAAGAAAAAGCAACTTATCATACCTTAATTTAGAATTTTTCGACGAGAAAATGTATTTTCCGGTGAAGCTTCGACGTTCATCCAAACTCGTGATTCCTTCATTTTTTCTTCAAATTTCTTTGACAGAATTTTCGCAGGTGGGATGATTTTGAAGCTATTTGAATTAAAATGAATCAAGGAGGATGAGAATTCAGGGAGAATTGAGAAGGAAAAGATTCTTGGTTTGATGCTCTGAAAGTCAAATTCGGGAGCGTTTATATAGCTTCCCCACTGCCTAAATTTACTCTATTTTATTCTTGGGAGCTAGACGTAGCTATGCTAAGTAGGAAGAGCTTGAAGGGTAGGCTAGGTGGCTATGAGGTAGACGAAGGCTCGAGGTTGACGACGAAACTCCAATGGCAGTTCAAAGGGAACTAGGAAAGGATATATGCCTTTTATTTTGTTAAGTTGTTAGTGATGGGCCTAATGATCCAATTAGCAAATCTTCTTCTGCTCTTCCTTAAGTGCCTAAGGGGTACGAGTTCGAATCCCAACCACCCCTTTTTTTGCCTTCCACTTTTGTTTTCCTATTTATTCCATCATTTACAACACAATACTAAACGAAACGCTAATTTGCTACCTAGAGTAGCTAGCTTAGTTGGTCTTGGGTTTGACCCCTGCCCAACGCTTTTCTATTTCTTTGTTTTCTTTTTCTATTTTTTTTTCTTTTATTTTCTATTTTTATTTTTAAAATTATTATTTTTACTTCTAATTTGTTTTAAAATTCGTATAAATTATTTTGTATTTTTCTCTATTTGTTCCTATATTTTCTTTATCATTTTTTTATAAATTTTATAAATCTATTTATTTTATTTATTTTATTTATTTTATTTATATATTTAATTATAAAATTCAAATTTTTATTCTAAAAATCCATATTACTATTTTAAATTTATCTTTCTAATTTCTACTTCTTTTCTTATGCCTTATACTTATTTGAAATTTTTTTAAATATATTTTCTTTTATAATTATCTATTTTAAGAATTAATTTATTCTTCCATTTATTTAGTTTATTCTACTTATTAATCTTTATAATTTCTAAATCCATATTTTATAATCTAAAATTAATTTATTTTAAGTTCTTATCTAATTATAATTTCTTTTCTTAATAACATTCTAATATTATTTCTTCTTATAATTCTAAATTATACAATAACTAATTACCAAAATTAGACATTCTAATATAAAATTAAAACAAGATGTTACATCTAACACACCACATTTTTGCTAGAGAGGTGTTGGAGACTAAACTCGTTGGAGAGGATCTAGTTTCATATAGCTATATATATGTTCTATCAAGTATCAAATGTTCCTTTTTTAGTTTTTTAAATAAATAAATAATTTGAAAATATGATTTTGGGCTAAAACGTGAGAACATAGGCTTTTCAAAAAAGGGTTTTAAGAAATGATGCTTTCTTAAGTCACATGTTGGACATTTAGCCTTTATAAGCCCAACTTGCCTCTAAAACTATTTTAGGTTTCTTAAAAACATAATATTTCTTTATGCTCACTCTTCTTGCCTTTTTGGAATTTGTTTGGGAATGTGAGGAACCATGAGAAATCATCACCATTGCTTGTGACCTTGTTGATGAAATGTGTCTTTCAAGGTGAAGGTATCATATTTAGTGGTATCAAAGTATGTTAGTTTTTCTAGTTGATCTATTGTATGTTGTTATGTTTTCCTTGTGTGAGATTATTTAGACCTTGATGATTTACCTATTTAAGTTTGTTTGTTTTACTTTACTTACTACATCCAATACTAAATCTTTGGTTTATGCTAGAAGTAATGGTTGTTGATAGGAACAAATGTGTTATTGTTATGCATTCCAAGCCTTAGCATAGGCTATGAGAATTGGAATAAAAGGGTTGGAGCTACTAAGTTCCATAGGTTGGATGGGTTCCAAAGGAACAACCTAACTATATTGAAAGGGTAATAAACATTGATGGTTCATATAATTGAATGATGGAGATTAAGAAGATTTTTTAAACTATGACATATCTCAATGCTCTAAAGGTAATCATTGGTACCTTAATGCTTGTTGATGAAGCTAAGTAATGGTGGATAGTGCTCGTATGGGCTTCTAAAGCTCTAGCCATTACTTGGGAAGTTTCAAAGTGGTTTTCTTAAAGAAGTACTTTCTTGAGAACATCATAAACTGTAAAGAGATGTAGTTCTTTGAGCTCAAGCAAGGAACATGAATGTGGTTGATTATGCAACTAAGTTTAAAGATTTATCAAGGTACTTCCCTTACTACAATAATATAGTTAGAGAACACTCAAAGTGTGTTAAGTTTGTGAATGGGTTGCAACCTAAGATCAAGCAAGCCATTAGCTACCAAGAGATTCACTAGTTTTCAATACTAGCAAATAGGTATAGGATCTTCAACAAACAAAATAAAGCGAGGATACCACACCACAATATGTGGACCTAATGCAAGAAAAGAACCTTGGCACTAGAAACTACTACAGTAATCAAAAGTTCATCATAAGTCAAGATATTGATTATAAAAGTAAGGGATTGGTTCTTTTTACCCAACAAATAAGCAAGAAGTATGGTCGAACTGGTCATATAACACATGAAAGAAGATACAACATGTAACTTGCTTCAATTGTGGGAAGTAAGGGCACATTGGGAGGAATTGTCCAAATCCTAAGAAGGAAATGAGTAATAGAGGTTAGATCTCACAAGTTAGTTGATCGAGAACCACCAAGAAAGTCTTTTCTCTTAGTGATGCTAAAGCCTTGAAGACTAATGACTTAATCCTATGAAAATGTTTAATAATTAAGACCCCTTTGGTTGTACTTTTTTATTTGGGTGTAACTCATTCTTTTATGTTGCATGCTAGTGTTAAAAAACTAAAATTTTGTGTCTTTCTTGAAGTTTGATTTGGTTATTGATTATTGGCTTTATCATTACTTCTAATGTTTGCTTAAATTGTCCTATATTGATTTTTTATAGAAAGCTTGTGATTTACTTGATTTGCTTTCCTTTCAATCAACTGGATGTTATTTTGGGTATGGACCGGTTATCTTCCAACCATGTCTTATTAAATTGTTATGACAAAACTATTATGTTTGGTGAATTAATTAAGGTTAAGGATGAAAAATTCATCATTTCCAACTAAGTGAAGGTGTCTTTAAAAGAGGACATTAGAGTATACATGATGCTAGCCATCCTAAAAAAGGTTGTAGTTTATGATACACCCTTAGTGAGGCATTTCCTTAAAGTGTTCTTAGAGAATATTTCTAGTTTGCTACTTAAGCATGAAGTTGAGTTCTCCAAAGACTTAGTGCTTGGGAGGGAACCTATATTTGTATCTCCTTCTAGGATGTCTTCCTTAACATTAGTTGAATTTAAGAAATAGTTAAAGGAGTTTCTAGATAAATAGTTTCAGGCCTAGTGTGTCACTATGGAGAACACCTATTTTGTTAATGAAGAAAAATGATAGGAGCATGAGATTGTGTAACATCCTATATATATATATATATATATATTAGGATTTATAAATATTGATAATTTAATAAGGTGAAGATTTAGACTTATGAAAAGAAGAAATAATATTAGAAAAAGAAAAATAAATTTTAAATTAAATAAAGATCTTGAATTTATTTTGGTAAGAATTAAAATTTTGTAAATTAAAGACAAAATTAGTATAATAGTTTAAATAAGAATAAATAAAGATAGATAAATAAAATTCCTTAAAATAAATAAATATACTTCACAAAATATTTAAACATAGGACATCAAGAAATTGAGAAAACAAAACTAAAAATAATAAACTGGATATTTAGAATAGGAAAATTGAATTTTATAATTGAAATTATAAATAAAATTGGTTACATAAATAAATTTATACAAATTATAAAATTATTGGTGATAAAGAAAATGTAGGAACTGGTGGAGAAACACATAAGATAATTTATAAGAAATCTTAGAAAATTTTAGGAATGAAAATAGTAATTTTAAAATAATAACCGAAAATAAAAAGAAAAGGAAAAAGGAAAGGGAAATAGAAACAAGTTTTGGGAGAGGCTTGAACCTAGGGTGCGAGAGAGGAAGAAGAGAAAATGCTCACTTTGCCAACTAAGCTACCCACTAAGGGTAGCATAAAAGTGCTTCCTTTAATATATAAAGGGAAACAAGGGAATATAAGAAGAATAAAAGTGGAGAAAACAAAAGGGGGTTGGCTGGGATTCGAACCCGCTCCCTCAGGCACGTATTAGGAAGAGAGGAGAATAGGTTTGCTAGTAAGATCACTAGGCCCATCACTAGTAACTTCGCAAAATAAAACATATATATCCCTTCGCTTTTCTTCTTGGTCCCTAACTGCCATGAAAGCTTCTTCCCAAACCTCGAAGGTTCCCACAAGTCGCCGCCCAAGCCTAGCTACCTAGCTCCATGACTCAACAAGGCTACAACTAGCTTTAGGGAATAAAATAACCTAAGAAGGACAATGGAAGATGTTATAAAACGCCATCGGAGTTGAGCTCAAAAACTCAAAAAATGCAAAAGACTTCTTCTCTTCAATTTTCTCTACCTACTTGACCAAATCGCTCTTTTTCAATCCCTACAACTTCGGATTATTCCAAGATTTGTTTTGGTTGAAGAAATTTGAAAAAATCAGCAAGGAATCACGAATTCAAAAGTATGTTGGAGCTTCACCAGAAACTGCAAATTTTTTGCTGGAAAATTCTAAATTCAGGTAGGATGAGTCATTTTTATTCAAATTTGATTGCTAGAACAATTATAGGATGATGGAATTTGGATTTATGAAATTTTAACATCTTAAAATCAAAAAATTCACACGAAACAATTTGAAATTGAAACCTTCGAATTTTGAGATTCAAAGAATTTCATTCTTACTAATCATCCTGTTTTAGGCCAAATTATAGGCAGGGTATACTTCTTGAATGGTATTCGAAGCAATTTGGTTAGAAAAAGTTCCATAAAGGTTAAGAAACATTGAAAATTTAGTATGAATAGGATTCTCAATTTTTTGTTCTGAATTCTTGAGCGCAATGCCTCAAATTCATATGAAATGCTTGGAATTTGAATAGATCTAATTGCAATTAGTCCAAAATTAATAAAATGAACGAAACAAGAGAAGAGAAGATTATATTGATGAATTCAAATCCACTTCGAGCCGAAACAAAATCTTTGTTCCTTAGGTTGAAGATGACCAGCGTCAAAATGACCATTTTGCCCTTGGAAATCAAAATTACTAAAAAAAACCCTAGGTTTAAAATCAAACAAATTTGTTACCTTCCCTATCAAAAATCTAGGAACAAAGATAAAATAGAAAATCTTGCTTATGTTCTAGAAAAATCTTAAAAGGTGATTGTGAAAAAATTTGTTAAAAATTTAAACATTTTACAAAAAGACCAAAATACCCCTAGGTATATATTTTAAAAATTTCTATTGTTTTTGTTATCTTAATTCAAGGAAAAGTTAACTAAAGACCACCTACATTTGAAATAGACAAATTTATGTCCATCTTAAGTTAAAAATGTGATAGAAAATTCTAAAATATAAATTTTTATTAAAATAACAAAAATACCCTTTGAAAATTTATAGTTTTGTTATTTTAAAATTCAAGAAAGTTGTTTTAAATTCAAGGGAAATTATTTAGGATTGATATTACTAAGTTTATAACATCTATAAAATTAGAACAGTGATAAATTTTATCAAAAATGAAATTTTCTTAAAAAATGACCAAAATGTCCCTAGCCATTATTTTTAGGGAAATTTGTAAAATTGGATAGTCTTTTTGAAAAATAAAAGAAATAATACTTTTAAATATATGTTTTAAGATTAGGAAGAAGATTTTTGTTATATAAAAGTTAAAACCCCTTTTTAAATTACTAAAATAACCTTCTTTTCAAATTTACCCAAATTAACTTCAAAATCCAAATTTTGATGATATGTTTCAAATTTCCTTTTAAGGAATCATAGTTAATCAATGCACATAGATATAAAAAGGAGGTATTATAATGAATAATGTGTAAAATAACTAAAATGCTCTTGTCAAAACTTAAGGAAAGGTGAAATTCTTAACTAAACTTTAAATATTCCTTTGATTTCCCCATAATATATGTACTATCTTTATTAGTCTTATTTCTGCTCATGAAATATCATAGTAGAAAGAAATCATATTTATAGTTCAAAAATAGGAGACAATGACAAAGGAAAAGTTTGATAAGTCTCCTTGACTTAAAGATCCCTCTCATAGTATGTAATTGGCTAGAAAAAGCCAATGATGGTGGATGAATTGGCCAATTGATATTATGATTGAATAATTGCTATAAAGCAGGACTTTACATCTATAGATATTTTTGGGATCTTGTACCATGAGGCTTGTTCAAAGGAAGGTAAAGATGTAGTTGTTAAATCATAACACGTGTGAGATACAAGATTGGAGAAATGCAATGGGTTGATTACAGAAGGTACTTGAGGAATGTATATAGGTTGTGGAAGTCCTTGGGGTGTATAGGCACCAAGTTTGTGAACTGCCTAGATCAAGGGGTCACACAAAGCTGGATTGGTAACCTCGACAAAGCAGAGCATTACCAAGATCGTGTAGAGTATTTGAGCCTTGTACCAGCTTGAGATATGTACTCTCGATCATCACCCAAGAAATTGCAAATTATGGATAAAATAATATGTTTAACATAAGTCCTCAAGAGTCAGTAGTAAGAGGCAACGAGGGATCCTAATGAGTTCGTAATAAATTAATAGGACATGAACGGTGAGTTGAGAGTAAACGTTTTACAAGTACACCATTAAATGTGCTTGATGGAGAATAGGTGTCTCACTCCTGCAATTCTTATATTTTTTTAGGACAAAATGACTGATGATTACCGTCCTTTGTTCCTCTTGTCCATAACCCCTCTTTGTGGAAGATTGACCAGAGATCCATTATACCTACTAGATATCTATACTAGATATATATGTTTTACTTTCTTCCCTATAAAACCCTTTTTAACCTAGATACCTAGGTAGATATACCTCCATATAGTATTAACCCAAGTTGTACCTCCTAGATTTTCAGATTCTCCCAAAGTCCCATCAAATCCCAAAAGGAGATGACTGAATAATCCCCACCAACCTTCTACCTCTACTCTCACTAGCTTCAGGCCTTCTCCGAGAGAAGAATCATCTGAGGAGGAAGATCCATCTAAAAACTTTGGAGGCGAAGAAGATTCTTAAAATGTTGATTTCTTTTCATTTTGTTTAAGTTAAAGAACTCTTGATGTATAACAATGTAAATTAATGAATGAAAAGTTAACCTTTAAATTATTTATCTGATTATAATTAAACATGAATAAATAAATTGGTAAAAGAAAATTGTGTTGTTACATTTAGTGGTATCACAATAGGTTATCCTACCAAGATTATGGTATGAACTCAACTAGGATGATTGAATCTGACACTATTAAATAGTGTGAGATGAGATGATATATGACTGCAAAAATCATAGATGGATCTAATTTGTATGTATAAAATGACAAATTGGATTAAATTGATTAGGAATTTGTGATTAGGATAAAACTATTCTTAACCAATTGTGGGTTATGTCTCAGGCACACATGGTAGGAAGACCCACAAATCAAAACACCTAAAGTATACTAGAAAGGGTAACCCAAGACATAAAGCTTATAACCCAGGATTGAGATGAAGAACCCGTAGAATATAGAAGATTAACTACCTTCCAAAGAAATAATCTCCCAAGATTTAACGGTTCCTTCAACCTAGAAGGAGCTCAAAATTGGATCACGAAAATAGAGAAAATCTTTACAACCATGTCTTGTCTAGAGGAACATAAGGTAATTTTTGCTACATTTATGCTTAATGGAGAAGCTAAGAATTGGTGGAATGTCACAAAACCCACTCTCCCGAGAATCGAGAATGTAATTCCTTGGGAAATGTTTAGACAAAAGTTTCTAGAAAAGTATATTCTAGTTGACTATCGCCAAAGGAAGGCTAGAGAATTCTTAAAATTAAGGCAAGGAAACATGATGGTCGGAGAATACGCAGCTAAGTTTGATGCTTTATTGAAGTTTTGGCCATATTTTGGTTTAGACGATGGTCTAGCTATCTGCACTCAATTCAAAAATGGACTTCAAGCATATATTAAACAAGCTGTAAGATATTTACAAATAACATATTTTCCAACCTTAGTTAGTAAAAGTTGAATATATAAAAATGATTGTAAGGCCCCTATAGGCTCAATGGAGATCAGGAGGCCCTTTAAGACATCCTAAACGAACCTCTAATCAACCATCAAGAAAACCCTATAAGAAGCCATTTTCTCAAAGAAATCAGATGGCTTCAAGGACCCAAAGCGTAGGAAGTTTCTCTACAATAACACCAATAGGAACATCAATATGATGCTTCAAGTGTGGGGGCCACATTTCTAAAAAGATTGTCCTCAAACTCTTACTTGTCAAAATTATGGCAAAGAAAAGATATTATGAATAAAATTGTTGGTCACTCCAAAGGAAACTCCTAGTGCCAATAAACTTTCTAGAAATACAATTAATCAAGGAGTTGGGAAACAACAAGAAACAATAAAGATATTTACAATGAGCGGATCGGAAGTTGAAAAATCCAACTATCTTATATGTGGTAAGTGCCTCACAACCAATAAACTCATTGATGTGTTGTGTAATTCTAGTGTTATCCATTCTTTCATATCTACTAATTGTATGAAAAGTTTGTCTTTACCCACCAGTCAATTACCCTATCCATTTACAATAAATACTCCACCAATGATTCAATAAGGACTAACTTGGTGTGTTTAAATTGTGTAATACATATAGAAAATCAAAACTTTGTGGTTGATCTAGTTTCTCTACCTTTAAATAATCTAGACATCATTTTAGGCACGGATTGGTTATCTACTAACCATATTATCCTAGATTTCCATAATAAAAACTTTCATTTTAGAAATTTTGAGCTTAAATCCAGTAAGCATATAGACTTAAAGGAAATAAGAAGTTCGCTGATCTTTGTATCTCTAATATCTGCGAAAGCAAAAAAGGATGCTCAGATTAGTAAAATTCCTATAATACGAGACTTTCTTGAAGTATTCCTTAAAGAAGACAAGGAATTACCTCCAAAATGAGAGGTAGAATTCTTGATAGATCTTATCACTAGAGCTAGTCCAATCTCCATTTCCCCTTATAGGATGTCACCAAAGGAATTAGTAGACATCAAAAGTCAATTGGAAGAATTGCTAGAAAAGAAATTTATACAACCCAGTGTATCCCCGTGGGGAGCACTTGTATTGCTGGTTAAGAAAAAAGATGACAATATGAGACTATGCATCGATTACCATCAATTAAACAAAGTCACCATTAAAAACAAATACCTTCTTCCTAAAATAGATAATTTGATGGATTAACTAAAAGTAGTTCAAGTATTTTCCAAGATTGACCTTGGATTTGGCTATCATCATATTAGAGTGAAGACGAAAGATATACCAAAGACTGCTTTTCAAACTAGATATTGACATTAATAATATTTAGTAATGCCCTTCGGTTTAACCAATGCCCCTACTATATTCAAGGATTATATGAATCGTGTAACGCCCATTTTTATTCATTATTATTAATATCATTATTAATTATTATTTATGATTAATTACCATCAAACATAACGCGCGAGTATTTACTTATAGCGTAACGACTCCAGAGAGTTACTATTTATTAATATGATAACTATTTTCATACAACAATTTCATAACAAGTTCTCATTTCATAAAGTAGAAGTCATACATGATTCCAGGAGGT
>JAMLFT010004653.1:0-19097 GCA_026544285.1 Pachyrhizus erosus | reverse complement strand
ATATTATTTTAAAAAAGAATTATGAATGAAATTCATTATGTATTATTAAACTACTTTATGTATCCTAATTACTTTAAAGATTAACATATAAAAATTTATAAATAATACATAAGTTTCAATTTGAAAGTATTTTCGTGGATTTGTTTTACTTCGCCAATTATGTTCCTAATTAAATTATCAACATATATACATCCTGAAGCATAATTATAAATTTTCAAAATGATTACCAACATTGTAACAACTAACAACCAATACAAACATTGGACATTTTTTTCGTACAGGTGTAAAAGAAAAATATTTATAAGAAGTGTCAAAAAAAAATTATTTATGTGTGGGGTTGTTTTTGTCACATAGATGCCAGAGTTGTTAACTGAAATATCTATTTTTGGTTGGTTTTTACTTATAGTGAGAGGTGTCAATTCAGTTATTTATTCTCAGCACTGAAAATGATTAAAACACAATCACATATTGTTATTAATTTTTAAAATAAAAATGTGTGAAGTTATTTTTGTCACATAAATGTGTGAGACATTAATTGAAATATCTACTTTTTGATTTTTTTTCCTTTAGTAGGAGGTGTTAACTCAATTATTTGTTTTTAATTTTTTTAAAAATTAAAAAATATGCACTGAAAATGACTAAAGCAAAATCATGTATTGGCATTATTTTTTTCTTTTACATTTACACTTGTTTTGAATGCCAACCAAGTTGAGTCTCCTATCTTTTTCATGTTAAGCGCCTCCTATTTTCCAAAATCATATCCAGATAGTATGCACATTGACACACATTGAACCTAAAAAAATGCAGACGAAATAGTTGCTTTTTTAGAGTTAAATATTCATTGTATTGAAACAAGAAAAAAAAAAAAAAAGTAGTTTGTGCACGTGCTATAGTCATTTCAAGTGCTGGTTTTTAAATTTTAAAAAATTGAGAGTAGATTACTAAGTTGATGCCTCACGCTACAAACAAGAGTAGATATTTCAGTTGATGTCTCTACATCCTATGTGGCAAAAATTATTGTATGCTTTTTTGGTAAATAATTTTTTCAACAATTTTTGGTTTACACCTCTTAAAAAAAAGCTCAAATATTACAATTCCGAACCAATTAATATGATTGAAATCGACATTCTTACAAGACTATTGTAAGCCTTTCAAAACCTTAAGAGGATATTATTGTTGGAAGATTTTAATTATTGTGACGTTTAATCACTATAAGTTATGACAAATAGTGTTACTAAAATGTCGATACAATGGAGACGAAGAAAAGATGTATTAGAATGACAAGAAAGAAAAGATAATCATTTGTGAAGGAGAGAAAAAAAAAAGTATATATAAATTTAAAAATTGTTTAAAATGTATAAATAATTCAGTCAGAAATATCTCTATAAATTTTACTATTATTTTTTTTTATGAAAAACACGATTAACTTTTAGCAAAATAAAAATAAAAACAAAAATCCCACACATAAACTCTTGTTGGGTGATCTCTATTTATAATTAGATTTTATTTTTTATAAACAATGATTTAAATGATTTTTTTCATACAATTTGACAATAATTATTTTCGTATGAAATTAAAACACTATGTCATTTTCATTTTCAGTAAATTGATAAAAATAAGTCCTAAACTTTTTAAAAAAATTTGTTAGTTAATTTATGTAATAAATTTGAAAAGTGAAAACTATTATACTAATCAATTTATAATTTTATTATTTTAATTATATAAAAAATTAAGTTTTTATGTGATTTTAAAAAGGTTTAGTTATAGCACCTCACTTAAAAAAATGAAACTTACATATGTAAGTTTTGTGTATATTATAATTATCCTTGAATTTGGTTCCTCTAAAGAGAATAATGATAAAAATTAACTAATGTTGATTTATTATGCATGTACATGTAATACTTATTGATGATTTCTTTTATTAAAATATAATATTATTTATTTTATACTTTAAAGTAAGGCAGAGGACTGAGTCAGTACTAGTGTAAGTTGCCCATAGTGAGAAATCATTTCTAAACCCTTAGATATAATAGTTTAATAATTGACGACTCAGACTTTTTTTTCTTTTTATTTTTTCAATCTTTCCCAATTTTCCCCCTTTATCTCTCACTATCAAGTTGTGAAACTTTTTGCCATTGTGACACCAAAGCAACGCAAGTCATCATTTACAACTAAACGTGAGTGGTGCAACACAAAACAAGAATGAGAGGGAGATTATTACATGGTGATGGAACACCAAAATTGTACCTTGACAATTTTATCATTATCGATAAATATGAAGAACTTTCACAAGAGTTTCCTTATACCACTCTAAGTAATAAAACGCCCCTAAGAAAAGTTTTTCTATTAACTCGTTGTAGATCCATGTGCTATAGATCCTTGTTGTAGGCTAGTAGGTTTTGGAGTTCTCTTCATGAGGGACCAAGAAATGGTGTTGCCAAACATATAACTCACTTTCGATGAACGTTGGGGTTTCTTAGAGAAAGAAGCTTCAGTCACTCCTTAAACCAAGCAAAAAAGAATTTAAATGATGAAGCTTTCCCTATAACTATGGCTAACATTACTAATTACAGGTACCTTTTGCCTAAAAAAAATTGCCAAGCACACCACCACCTATTCCATATTTTTCTAAATCTAGAAACAAATTAAAGCTTTATAGGAAAAACACTAGTATTGCCAAAAATCAACATTGCCTAATAAAGTCCAAAGTTTGATAACAAATGGGTTTTTGGGTTTGAAGGATTAGAAAGGGTGTGGTTTTGAAGGATACATTTGCTTGAAGGAGTGAGGATCCATCACTAATGAGGACTATTTGGAGAAAGATATTTGTTGAGAAGTTTTTTTAGCAACAAGATTAGTGATAGTTGAAACTATAAACAAGGATAGTTAAAGTTGTGACCTTGTGAAAGAGATGGGGAAGACTCAAAAAGAAAGGTAAAAGAAGAAAAAAGAATAAATAAAAAGCAATAAAAAAAAATCTTAGCCTCTCATTAAAAAAAAAATGCTTTATCTAATAAGTATAAATTTGTTTCCCACCATGAGAAACTTTGTGGGCTTGCCCATGCTAGCCTTCGTCTTAAAGTAAATCATTTGCTTTAATTCTCAAAATAAAAATTATTCATTTTAGAAGAGTCAAATCCTACTAATATAACATATGATCTACATATGATTCTTGAAACTTGTATTCTACATGTGCATGGAATACATTCAAATACCAATTCCAAGAGTCATGCTTTAGGCTTATAAATACTTTTTCAACTCATTATCCCAGCCTTGGGAACTCAATATTTTTTTATGGCTTGCATGTAAACCTCCTCTTATAGGTCTTCATGTAAGAAAACATTACTCACATCCATTTAGTGGAGTTCCTAGCCCTTTGCCACTACAACTAAGAGTAAATAACACATAGTAGTCATCTCCTTCTACTTATGTGTACCCTTTAGTTACAAGGCAACCCTTGTATCTCTTAATCTATCATGCCTTGTACTTCATTTTCTAAACCCATTTACATCCAATGACCTTCTTCCCTTTAGGTGACAATACTAGATCCCAAGTCTTGTTTTCTTCTAGGGCATTGAGCTCCAATGTCATAGCTTTTTACTACTCAAGTTTTTTGTACAATTTGCAAGTAGGTTTGTGGCTCTTCTTAAATGGTCACCATTGCAAAATAAGTTTGATGCTTGGTGAAAAAATAATCATAATTGATAATCTAAATTTAAATTTTTTTTAGTCCTTAGATTTTGAAAAAAATATTCTTTTTAATTTTTCTTATGAGTGAACACCAATAAAAAAATAAAGATTCACAATTTGTGATAATTTTTAATCATCAAAATATGATTTTTAATTTAAAAATACAATTATAAAAGGCAATGGAAAAACTATCATTCCATTATCTTAAAAAACCTCTCTTACTCTCCCTTTCTCATTATGGGCCTCTAACATCAATCGTTAGCAATCATTAATGACAGCATTATCGCACCCATCCACCACCTCGACTACGTAAAAAAGGACTTCACTTCATCATTATCTCCCACGATGTTTAGAACCTCAAAGATGTTACAATAGAGCCTTTATCTTTAATAATATGGCACATAATGTTATAGAGCTAATAGAAAGACAGTTGAAGGTGTTTGATTATGGTATGAGTTTTGACAAATTACACTAACTAATTGTTCACCTCCATATTGATCATTGTCACCTCCACCATTATTGTTATGGTTATAAATACCTCCACCACCTTTATGGTAGCTTCCTCTTCTATTATAGTTGTAACCATCATTACCTTCTTAACCACCACCATGGCATCAAGGTTCTAAATTTGGGTTTTCTAATTTTGGATTTTTCAATTCACAACTTCTCAACATCTATTTAAAGAGTTTTTACATTTTTTTAATTTCATTCTTCCTCTTTTGAACCATTAATTATGAATGCATTTCAAGGTTTGTTTTTAATTTGATTTTTCTCTAAATATGTTGAATTACTTTCACAACTAAAACTGACGGTTGAGGGATCTTTCTTATACAAGCATAATTGGACATTCTCTTTTTTTTGTTCTTGGAAGAAATGGCTGAACAAATCATTGTACTTTTGTTTATAATTGGGATATTTCTCAAACAAATCTTATATGTTTTGGAATTGATTTCGAACTCAGGGATTTCAAATTCCGTAAGTGATTTTGAAGTTTAGAGATAATGGTTATTAGGATTTCACGCTTTGGGTTTGGGATTAGGGATTTGGGGGGATTTCAATTTAATTTGTTTAGGGTTAGGGATTTCAATTGATTTTCGACCTAATCTATTTAGGGGATAGGAATTTCCATTGATTTCTATTTAAATTTTATAATATAATTTTTGGTGATTTACGATAGTTACAAAATGCATTCTAAAATTTAAATTAAAAATTAAATTCTGACAATAAAAATTGACATAAATTATGAATTCACAATTTTTCATTTGATACACGCTTATAAGAAGAATTAAAAAGAATATTTATTTTTATCAATGTGATCTAATATGATTAATAGATAATTTAATTTTTTAAATATATAATAAAAAATTCAATTCTTAATCCGTATGTATAAAAAAATAAAAATAAGATACTCCAATTAAGGGACTAAAATAATAAATAAGTTTAAATCTTATAACAATCTAACTCGCTATCACATGTTAAATGAATTTATAGTTGAAATCATTGTGACATCATTCTCAACTCAAATCTCTTTCTTTTTTTTTTATTATAATTTTTTAATATAATAATCAAATTTCTTTCGAAAGTAGGAAATCACTAAAGTAAATATAATTTTTCTAACAAAGTTTTTTTCACTTACTAGCTAGAAATAGAACCTATTGTATTGAAAATTAAAGTTCCTATGCATGATAGAAAATTAGAAGGAAAGTTTTGCCACTAATTAGTACATTCTATGGAACTCAACTTATATTAATAAATTAAATGTCCAACGTGATATTCAAATCGGTAGAAACAAAAAGACAAATATAATTAACTACTGTTTTAGGGGCATTCGGTTTTCGTTAAGAAAATACAAGTAAATTTGATTAAATAATTATTTTTAATGCAGCTCAGATGAATCTCTGATTTGCAAAAAAAAAAAAAAATGTAAACGTAATCATAATTTTTTAAGATTTTCCTAACGAGTTTTCTTAAAGAATTAAACTCACAGAAATTTTGTTAATTAGTGTCTTATTTTTCTTAAAAAATTAAAAGAAGAAAATTTTTATTAAAAATTATATAAAAATGTAATTTAAAATCATAAAAAATACAATTTTTATGTATTTTAATAAAAAAAAATCTCTTTTATTTTTATTAAGACACCGGTTAACATAATTGACCCATTTCTTAACTTGGCTAGTTGACTTGAGAAGTATCTTCACCATCACTGCCTTAAATGTATTAATTTTGTAGCAGAGACGTGTTCATCGTTTTCCTCATTGCTCTATTGACTTTCTTTCACTCGTGAAGTGAGGTTATCTCTTCAAAATTCAAAGCTTAAACTTTTACCCAATCCATCAATTTCTGAACCGTCTTTCCGCGTTTGACAAATTGCCATTAATTAACTTAAATAAACATCACGACAATAACACCCTATGTCATAGCAAAATACTCTACAACATGGACTCAATCAACATTTCCACTTCTGAGGCCTAAGCCATGCATTAGACAATGAATAAGCATGTGCTTTGCTTTGGTCGTTTTCAAATTATAAAGAGTTTCACTTTAATAATAATTTATATTGATTTTTAATGAAATTTCTATTACGCTCATTATTAAATCCTAAATGAAAAATAATATTAAAAATTTTTGTTTCACTTTTGTTCTTAATTATAATCATACTTTGAGGAGCCTATCACTAAAATACCCCTACTAGGGTGAGGTAGGGCTAAGCGAAAAGGGTTTTTCATGAGATGGGAAATGAAAACTATTAGCCCGTAAGGTTTGTGAATAAGGAATTCTCTGATAATTAATAAGGAACATACGTTTTCTGCTAAACAGGATGTATTGAATTCATAAATCATTAGATAATTTTTATGAATGTCAACTAAGTATCATAAGTAAATTGCTCCCGGTTTCAACTCTCCATAACTCACTCATGTTGTTACTTATGCAGTGAAGTTTGCGACTAAATTCTGCAGTCTGTACCCTAACCAGTAATCACCTTTTGCTAATTCTACAGTGCTTACCCTAAGCACCTTTTGCTTTTGGTCCTATCAATTTTTCAATTATCCTAAAGTTTATACTCGGATTAAGAAAGTAATAATAATTGACCTGACGTAAGTACACGATCAATAATATTTTGCATGCTGCAATAAGATTTCTCTAATTGATAATAATAAATGGGAATAATAATTATAAACAAACATAGCTTCGAAATCCTACTCTACATAGAACTATAAGTTATCTAAGTTGGGCTACCCTTTCTTCTTTCTGGTGCTCTTTTCACCTATCTTTGTTTACGTACTAGTAGGCCTAAATTTGCCAAGATTTGTTCCATTTCAGTGTGTGAAAATAAACCAAAAGAAAACAGCACTTTACAGTTTATACTTGATGAAGAACACGTTGGAGTGATTTAGAAGTTTCAGCAGTACTGCTCAAGGGGTTTTGTGTTATTCAATATTCTGCCGAGGTAGCTTTGACTTTTTTGCCTCAAACTAGCAGTTACATTATTATTATTCAAACTCCACCATAAATGAGGAGGGTAGGTCAACTCTGCGACTGTGATGAATCCTAGAATTGTCGATGTTGTAGTTGTTGTTTTGCATGCTTTGCTAGCTTTTCATTCATATGTTTTTTTTTACTGAATTATTTTGCAGGGATGGATAGGCAGAGATAAGAAGATAGTTCACCCACATAAATGTTATAAATCGTGGGTAGGTTGCTCACCAAAACCATAACCAAACCCCACTTGGCAACACTCATTTTTCCCCCATCCAACAAGTAGTTTATAATTCTGAATTTCTGATACTACTATATAGTAGATAAGCTAGCACCTTGGTTTGTAAAAAACAGCCCTATTTACTGAAAAAGGCGTGTGTGAGTTGTGAACCAAAAACACTTAAGCTTTTTTTAGGTGTTTTTCCCCTTCTCCTATCCATGTTCCTCAACTACCCTCATTTATTTCCCTACATTGATTGCCTGCCTCACTTGAACACCCTGTCGCAATCCCTGTAAGAGAGAGAGTGAGAACATGGAGAAGAAGCTCTAGTGTGTGTGTGGTTTCTTCTTCAAGAGTGAGAGAGAGATAGGTGGGTGTCTTCACCTTTAAAGGCTTCAACAACCCCTCAGAGCATTTATAATGGTGCATCTGATGAGTTTAGTAAGAGAGAGAAAAATGGTGGTGCAATGTCAAGAAACCAGTCTGGCCATAATAACTCTTCACTAAACCACTTCACCTATAAATCTCTCTTCATCATTACACTCTCACCTCATTGTACTACTACACCCACTCACTCCCTCTTTTTCCTTACATAAACACAACCTTCTTCACTTTCCTTCACTTCTCCATTTTCCTCTCTTGCAATTAACCCCATTCTCAAAACTTTGCATCAAAATGCTCCTCATGCAAACCCATCCTTGAAAGGTACTTCTTTTCTCATTTTTCCAACCACCCCATTTTTTAGAAAATAAGAGATACATCATTTTCTTTCAAGCTTCTTCATTTCTTGTAGCTTTGAGCCTTTGATTTTCTAGCTTGGGTTGGTGGCAATATGGAAACTTGCACGGCTCTATTGTTTTTAACGGCGATCACAGCTTACTTGATATGGTTCACGTTCATCTCACGGTCACTGAAGGGTCCACGTGTCTGGGCCTTATTGGGTAGTCTCCCAGGCCTCATAGACAACTGTGACCGCATGCATGACTGGATCTGCGACAACCTACGAGCGTGTGGCGGCACGTACCAGACTTGCATCTGTGCAATCCCCTTCCTAGCCAAGAAGCAGGGTCTCGTGACTGTCACGTGCGACCCAAGGAACTTGGAGCACATACTCAAGCAACGGTTCGACAATTACCCTAAAGGCCCCACGTGGCAAGCTGTGTTTCATGATCTGTTGGGTGATGGGATCTTTAACTCTGACGGTGACACTTGGCTGTTCCAGCGGAAGACGGCTGCACTGGAATTTACTACCCGAACGTTACGCCAAGCCATGGCTCGATGGGTGAGTCGAGCCATCAATCGACTCTGCTTGATTCTCAAGAAGGCTGAGGATCAAGTTGAGCCAGTTGATCTGCAAGACTTGATGCTTCGGCTCACTTTTGACAATATCTGTGGGTTAGCTTTCGGGCGAGACCCACAGACTTGTGTGTTGGGTCTGCCTGATAACCGATTTGCTACGGCTTTTGACCGAGCCACTGAAGCCTCGCTTCAACGGTTCATTTTGCCTGAGGTGTTGTGGAAGATAAAGAAATGGCTTCGGCTAGGAATGGAAGTCAGCTTGAGCCGAAGCCTAGTCCACGTGGACGACCATTTGTCAAATGTAATTAAGAAACGGAAGGTGGAATTGCTGAGTCAGCAAAACAATGGGACTCTTCATGATGACTTGTTGACTAGGTTTATGAAGAAAAAGGAATCCTACACAGACAAGTTTCTACAACATGTGGCATTGAATTTTATCCTGGCTGGACGTGACACGTCATCAGTGGCACTAAGCTGGTTTTTTTGGCTGGTGATTCAGAATCCTAAGGTGGAAGAGAAAATTCTACGTGAAATTTGTACAGTCCTTATGGAGACACGTGGCAATGACATGGCAAAGTGGTTGGATGAGCCATTGGGCTTTGAGGAAGTTGACCGTTTGGTTTATCTCAAGGGTGCATTGTCGGAGACGCTAAGGTTGTACCCTTCAGTGCCGGAGGACTCAAAGCATGTGGTGGCCGATGACGTGCTGCCGGACGGCACATTCGTGCCGGCAGGGTCTTCGGTGACATATTCCATATATTCGGCGGGGAGGGTGAAGTCCACATGGGGTGAGGATTGCATGGAGTTTCGGCCAGAGAGGTGGTTGTCATTGGATGGAACTAAGTTCATCATGCATGACTCTTTCAAGTTTGTTGCATTCAATGCTGGTCCAAGGATATGTTTGGGGAAGGATTTGGCTTACCTGCAGATGAAGTCCATTGCTGCAGCGGTGCTGCTCCGGCACCGCCTTGTGCTGGTTCCTGGCCACCAGGTGGAGCAAAAGATGTCACTCACTCTGTTCATGAAAAATGGGCTCAAGGTCAATGTGCATGAGAGGGATTTGAGAGGGGTTATCACAAGTATACAAAATGAAAGGGAGGGAGATGGTGGTTTTAGAAGTAATGAAAGTTAGTGTGGTGTTCACTAAATGGAGCAGATGGGTTTGGAGGTTTATGGCATGTGAAGACAAGTTCAAAAGAGGAGAATTCAGACGATGGGGCTTTAGCTTATAGAACAAAAGAACAGAATTTTCTTTTAAGAAAAGGGTATATTCAGAGTATTTATAATTCTTATGATAATTGTGGATGGATTCTTTTTCCAGGGTCGTGGGATGGATGATTGCTTTCTCAATCCATCTTCCTTGTAGAATCCTTGCAAATATTCATTGTATTCTTTATTTCTTGTTGGTTTTGATGTTTCTATTTAATTTTACTAGTCGTGAGAGCTAAACTCACATTTCACAATGTTGAATGTTGATGTTCATAAAAGAATGCCTTACGTTTTATGGAAGTATATTGATCGAATTTGACTCCTGGTTGGTATGTTCCTGGTGGTATGCTGGTTCTATATACTGGATGATGATGGTCGAGTGTTAGTGGTAAACTCAATCTGAAAAATTCAGCTATAAAGTTCATCTGCATTTTTTTTATTTTTGTGATTTTCAATTCTGTTTCTAGGATTCTTGCCTGACAATGGAAGTTGAAATGCACGAATTGAACCAACTGTAAAAGTAGATATATTGATGTGTTTTGTTAAGGTCATTGAATCAAAAAGAAAAGTGCACGACCAATTTTCTCAGCCAGGTATGATGAAGCAGAGTTGGTCATATAACATGTATTTTAAGCATTAGAATGCTTAAGTTATACAAGTGGACACTATCCACCATGTATACAGCATGCATTTAGATCGTGGGACAAGGCATTTGCAAAAGATGCCAAGTTAATCCAAAATTTCCAAAGAAAATGTAAAGGCCTCGCTATTTGATTGAAAACTTTGATGGTGGCTCTCTTCGATTTCTGCAGGCTGCTTTTATGCTTCCAAGTGCTTGACAAATTTGGTCGTTGATTTTGACCAATATTTTTTCTTCTTTTGATATCTATGGCTTGTATAGCCTACCCCTTCATTGACATCGTTACATTCTTCAGTCAAGAACTTTCTCTCCAGTTGAAAAGATATTCCAGACCAATGTGCCTATTATGTACAACGCAACAGCAACCTTAAATACATCATCCCAAGAACCTGCACAACAGTCAGTAAATGCTTGTAAGTGAATTACAATAAAAAAAGGGGGAGGTCAGAGTTTATAAAGCAAATGCAGCATTCTTACCTCGTTGGAGTATGTATCCAGTTGCAGCTGTACCAAAGACACCAGCAAGCACTCCTGCGGTATTTGATAGTCCCAGCAATACTCCCTGAAATTTAAAATAGTTAACATTCTTATAGAAACATATTAAATGAGAAAAACAAAACGAGCGGAAATTTGCGATGGAAAATATTTGTCTCGGGATTTCATGCATTTAGAGACATCTTGAATGAATAAATAACTAAATAAATTGACATGGTACTTGTATAAGATACTGACAATCAAGTTAATGGTACTCATGAATGACTTCATTAATCATGAAACAAATTAGAGGTGCAATAGATTGTTGAAGTGATTGACTCAATGACACTTTTTTCCTAGCATCAGTTCAGCTAATTAGAATCCAAAATCTTCTGATGTTCAGCTCACAATATGTGTCACCAAATACAACTCAAGCAAGAAGACTGTTAACAGTCCTAGGTCTTTTACAATGATCAACCAGTTTATTTAGTTTGTTGATCTCTTTTCTATTAAAAAAAATGCATGGAAAGTGAAAACACTCCTAAGCTATATTTGACAGTTTATTGATCTTGGTAAGTGAAAGTTAAAATAGCAGTAACTCACAGCATAGCGTGGTCCAATGTCTTGGTGATTGGAATATAGACCAGATTGTGAGAACGCATCAGATCCCTGTAATAGAAATGACAGATTACGGTTTATATTGGGTAACTTTACATACATTTAAAACTTACACAAACATGTTTTATAGGCATCTATGGTTTATATGAAACTTAAAAAAAGCATAAAAAACTAATTCAAAATCAAAGAATCTAAAATTAGGGAAGATATGTATCAATCTAGCTCAAACCTGACTGCAAGCCATGCACAGTACTGCCATGGCGGGTGTTCTCACATGGCTTAGCTGTGTAAGAAAAAACGCAGGACCCAGAAACCCGATTGATTGCATAATCTGTCAACATAGGAAATTTTTAAAGCAAAATCATTTTAAAAGGTGAAAAGGGAAAATGAATCAGTCCAGGTCTCAATTTCCTTTACTTGATGGTTAAGTTAGAATATTATTTATTATCTAGGACTCCAGGACAAGTACTTGAAAAAATTCACTACAAAATTTTGTTTCTAGTAAGGACTGAAATGAATGCCCCTGTAGTATTATTTGATTTAAAAAATTGATCGACAGCAATTTATTTTATTAATCAAGATTATCTTCATTAAGAGCCAGTGACTTTCTTACCTTTCGAACAGATGTTATGGAAAGGCCTTTGCTCACAAGTGTATCAGCAATCCAGCCTCCTATATTTGCAAAAATAGCCATGGTTAACCATGGCAGGACACAAAATAGCCCAGATTCAGTGAGATTGAACTTCAGAACCTGAGACAGTGACCTGTTAGTTAGTTAATTCATTAAATGGACAAAATATTTCATGCAAATTTTTCTTTATCAGTTTCTCTATGTTTGATTATATCGCCTAATCATCCTAGCTGTAGATCAAGACAACAATCACATTTTAGATGTAATCTGATAATTTCAGCAGTTAGAGTGAAGTAGAATTTAATTCACTTGTCTTTAGAGTAATTACCAAGAAACATAAATAGTTATCTGCACAAGAGTCGAGTTTGACTGAGTTGAGACTTGAGAGAAAATAGTAAGACGTACTTAAACATCAAGAAGTCCCAAGTAACAAACATTTTTACCTTTAGACACAATTAAGCAGCCAATCAAAGAACAACTTGATATAAAACAATGGGGCAATGTAATGTACAAATCCTAAAAGTTTCATGCAAACCAAACCAGCATTATGTGGACAGTTTGATGGTGAAAAAATCATATGATGTAACTGATCTACAAATAAATAAATAAAAAAAAACTCCAATTTATAAATTATGGATATAATTGATAGGTGTCAATATTTAGTACAATTACATGAGAAAATTGATGCCTTTTGTGCTTAATTGTTGTTGAAATTAGTAACTATTCCTTAATTTGAGAATTTTTAAATCCAAACATATGCTTTGAGTCTAGAAACAAATGGAGACATTTAATTTCAATATTATATGAATTTTAGGTAACTAAGGAGCAAGTAAAAAGAAAATTTAAGATGCATGGATAGAAGAGCAAGAAGATAGACAAAAAGAAACTTTAATGCCGAAAAGCTCAAGCAGGACTCGCCCAAGCAATATCATATCTCGCTTAATCTAGAATTCTCCAAGAGACAATAAAAGCTACAGTGGGTATCTCGCTCAAGCTAGAATATCTCGCTTAAGCGAGAATGATCCTGAGAGTGGTTATTTGGCAGCAGAGAATCTTGCTTAAGCGAGACACATCTCGCTTAAGCGAAAATTCATTAATCTAGCTGCGTAGAGAGTTTAAAAAGTGAAAAAAAAAAAAGAGAAAAGAGGGGGGATCTGCGGAGAAAAATCTATCTTGCAACAGTAAGGGCTACCATAAGTGGTCAACTTCTTCCTTGGGGATTGAATGTAATATACTCGAACTCAAATGTATTTTGGTGATAGTTATGTATAATTCTCTTTCTCTACTTATTCTTGGTATTTTATATTACACTTACTGTTGGATTCTATCTAATCAATAGACTCCTAATTTTTATTTTTAGATTTAATTGGAAAGTATGTGTAAAAATCAAATCTAAACGGAAATACTCGATATATTGTAATGCTAGGAATAGATTTCAACATATCGATTACTTAAGAGCATCTGAACTTAAAGTTGGTTAGTTTACTAGACAACTGAGGGATTAGTGTTTAGAAAACTTTCTTAAGAATTTCATGCTTGAGGAATCAGTGTGAATGATTCAAGATGTGGTATCAAGAATAAGTATTGTGAGTATTGTATGTGATTAGAAATACAAAATGCAGAAGAGTAAGATAGAGCATGTTCAATCTCAAGTCCTATAACTGAAATTTTTAAACCAAGTTTCTGTTCTATCACATGCTAGTGGTTGCAAAGTTATTTTGATAACCTCACTCTAATATGAACCAAATTATCATTCATTTTATGTAGTCAGTGAGTGTTATAACAGAAGAATTTTAATTAAAATTGTTCCTTGTGGGTACGACATTCGTACTTTGAAAAGTACTATACTATAATTGATTCGATGCACTTGCCGAAAGACAAGAACTAACAATAACTATAAGCACTGTGGTCCCACTATTGCTAAAAAAGATTTGAGATATTATACATAGCATCGTCAAGAACGTGTATATTCTAAAAGGTTAGAAGGCATTTATGAATTCTGGGGAAAAAAAAAATACTTATAAACAGTAAGCACCTGATTGTAGTACGTAGGCATCCAAGTTAATAGAATAAATGTCCCCCAATTGTGGCAAAAGTGAGAGATTATTAAAGCCCAAACAGGTGCTTTTGATAAAATTAATTTCCAAGGAATAACTGATACAGGTTCTTTTGATACATTGCCTCCAAGTATGAGCTTCTTCTCTTCTGCCCCAAGACCTGGGTCTTCTTTTGGTGAGCTGTATGCCTGGAAGGGCTCAACAGAAGGGAAAAGATATGAGAATCAAGTTGCTCAAAAGGAATTACAAAGTTCCCTTCATATTTATAATTTATAAATGTGATGGTCAAAGCTACAAGATACTGTGACAATGAAGTCATATATCCATTCAATGCAACATTGATTGATTATTACTTGCAGAAACATGACAATGAAGTCATGCATTATGCAGCACTTCATGACAGCCCCTTAAAAAATCAACACAAAACATGAAAGTATACTCCATAGGTTGGAAAAATAGAAAGACCTGGTTTCCTCTCAATATTTTACAATCAGAAACAGATACATAAAGTAGGTTTCATTGAATTTATGCAAAAGATGACTTACTTTACTTAACCATAAAACAAACCAGATACTTCCAAGGGATCCAAATGAGTAAAACACCGATGGCCACCCAAATTTCTGGATTAGCACAGGTGAGAATGCCAAGCCTGTGACAGAACCAAGGTACATGCCACTATATACTAGCGCAAGTGATCTGCTTCTCTCTGATACTGGAATCCATTTGGAAAGTATATTATTCATTGCAGGCATTGCAACACCCTGAAAATAAAGAATCAGCATAATTTGTTGGCAAATTGAAGAAGGAAAAATCATTTCTATTCTAGGCATGGACTTGACCCCTCCAATGAGAAAATACATTTCATTTGATTGTATTATTCATGAAAGCAAACATAATGAGGGGTAAATTATATAGATAATAATGTTTATTTATCATATCTCAACTATGTATCTTTCTACATCACTTTCAGAGTCTGCTTGGGGTGGCAGGTGGGAAGGGGGAGTCATGCAATTAACTATGTTCTTAGATTAGTTTTCCAAGCTTTTCTTCTTAATGGCTAGGAGAATAGAACTTTTTAATACTTGATTACTTGAAATTCCTAGTGAAAACTGACAATTTAGCTTGTGCAACAAAAAATAATTATGTACAGGTGACCATATGATAAAGACAACAAATAGATGAAGAAATAATAGTATAGTTATAGAATGGACCGACCTCGCCAATTCCCATAAAGGCACGCATAATAAGAAGACATGGCAACCCAAGTTTTGCAGCAATAGGTGTTAAAACTGTTGCAATTGACCACCAGACAACTCCAAAACCTAGTACTAGCTTCCCACCAAGTTTGTCTGCCCATATGCCACCAATGATCTAAACCAAAAAAAAACATTCAGTCAATATGAAAGGAATGTAATTAGAACCTTTTATGCATGGTGGATGAAATGAAGAGACATTTTGAAGATAAGAACATGCTAGATTGTTAGCATATACTATTAAGAACAGCACATGTTATGGCATGTTCAACCAGCAGCGGTGCTTAAATGCTTACTTGAAGATAATACATGAAACCAATTTCTTGTTAAGCTAACATGTTTTGCATATATCAGTCACACCTGAGTAAGTAGATAACCCCAGAAAAAAGATGACTGAATTAGGCCAACTGTTGCACTGTTCCAGTTGAATTCTTGGGACATTGGAAGTATTGCTATGCTCATATTTACCTATAAAATATAATGAAAATGTAAAGTATATCAGCCAGGAACATCAGTAACATTAGGTTAGTAAGAATACAGAAATTTAGAAACAATAAAATTTAAAGTAAATGCTTGATATCATTGGAGGATAAAACTTAATAATAGCTTCTAAAAACAGTTTATCAAACTAAATAAATAAATAACTCTTGCAAAACATAGGTGGAGTTTGAAAACAGCAACTCAATTTCTACAAACATTTTTTTAAGCAATCAACATATGCAGCTACAAAAGGTCATATGATCTTTTCTATTTTTAGTTCCTTGATAGGAAAAAAAGGTACTAGGATTAGTGATGACCTGGAACACCTTATTTTCTATTTCAAGTGTTAGACACTTTTGTTTGATATGTTCATAAAACCTAGAGCACTGATCCTTATTTATATCAATCATTATCCTAACAAATAAAGGAAACAAATCATAAGGAAATATGGCAACCAAGCCTAAGAGATAAGGAGAAAATAGGAAAACTAATCCTATAGGATAATTTAAGATATTTTTATTTATTCTAACAAAGCACTGCAATGACAACCAATTGAATGTGATGATAGGAATATAACTTTTGGAATATGAGACGTGGAAAACATGAATATATAAACTAAATCATAATTAATAGCATAAATACAACAAAAAGTTACTCACACGATCCATGTTACACAGCAAAAAAGCTGTAAAACACAGCAGTACAATAACCCAGCGCTTAGGAAACTGCTGCCACCAAGGTGATACTTGCTGCAGATTTCCTTCCAGAACAATGGCTTTCCCAGTCCCTTCAGTTGATTGCAGTGGATCTATCTTTGTCTCTGAAATGTCATACTCATCAGACTTGTAACAAACACGGAACTTTTTTTCTTTACCAACCTCAGTTTGTGCTTGCTTTCTTTTGCTCAAACCAAGTCTGTATACTTCCCTTTGTTCAACATTATTACTGCCATAAGGAGCTGAACAAAGGAAGGAACAACCACTTCTTCTGCTAGCCTTTGGTTTAAAGTTCAAGCACTGACTGGACTGCCTGGATACAAGAGAACAATGCTCCCCTTTGTTGTGAGATGTTCGCATTCGTTTTGAAACTCTATCTTCCAAAGGGGAATACATCTGATGCTGCCATCTTGAAAAGGGATCCTTAGCAACAGACACGCCAGAAATACAAATCCCCGCTCTCTGAACGGATATATCCCTCCCCGATCTATATACATTTCCTGCCAATATCAAACAATGGCTAAAACCTCCACATACTAAACAATACTCATCATCAACTTAATCCAAACTTAGAGGCTCCCAAGAGAACCAAACAACCATCCAACTAAACTAAAAACACATGAGTTTAATTGTCATACATTCTCAACATAAAATTTTATGCAATCATCTTAAGATAACTTTTAAGGTAGTTATTATAAAAATCATCAAATTTATAATGCCAGTGCATTAAAATTAAATTAAAAACATAAATATAACTTACCAAAATCTCCGTTTATTATTGTTCACAAGCTATGCTCAAGGCAAATAATACCAAAAAAAAAAGAATAAATAGCCAAAATTAGTATATTAGCCAATGGAAAATGAAAATTATTACTAAATATCTGAGCTAAACCCCTTTTTATTAAATGCGTGTAATTTCCACTAAAATACACTCCTTAAGACAGAACTAAGTACTAGAAAACTTCCAACCGTATTAAAAGGTTGCGAATTAACAATTAGCAATAAAATCAAACCGTGTATCAATTCCGAAAATGCGTGGAGCCATGGAAAAATTAAAAAGTGAAAAGAAGGAAAAAGTGAGCGCGAACCTGAAGCAACGAAGGAACCGAAGTTGCGATTTGAAATTAAACCAGTCATAGTCATTGGTGCTGTTGCGAAAGTGCAGAAAAAAAAAGATAAGGTGTTACAGTTAAACCATCAACTCGAAAGTTCGTACAGCAGAACGACGTCGTCTTAAGCTGAGACAGACTCTTGTTCTGCTCTGCTTCCTCTCAGAGGATAAGCAAAGGCAAATGCAACGGCGCAGAACTTCTCTATTCCTATTTGCAACTGTCAACTATTTTCACCTTTTTTTTATTTTACATTTTTTCGGGAATAATAATATAATATAATTAAATTAAATATAAGTAAAATAATCCCAGTGATGTTGTAACCAAGAGAAAGAGGGGCTCAGAACGTGACACGTGGCACGTCATCCGGTGTGGAGAAAATTTTAATTTGAGGAAATTGCTAAGATGCCCCTCTTTCCTTCCCACGTGGATATTTGTACGGTTGGAAAAAGTGCTTTCACTTCCCTTTTTTGTTTTCATATTGAAGTGCAGATATTTAAAGAATAATTATCAATGTGATTATTAATTTATTATTTATTATTTATTATGTTGAAAAAATGATGGTATTTTCATAGTCATGCCTCGAATATTCTGCTTCTGACACATGGCCTGCTGTACAACGTCAAGAGTCCTTTGTCATTTCGCTTTTGGAGAGAAAGGGAGATATTTTGTCTAAATTTTTCTTACTTTAATTTTTAATCTTTTCTCATATTAAGTTTCATTTTCGAGTTTTATATTTTTTCATAATTTAATTAAAATATATTAAGATGGTTTCTATTTAATTGATATTGTAAAAAAAAAAAAAATTAGTGACAGTGTATTGGATTAGGTTGTCATTTATATCGGATTTAAATTCTAATTTACATTTCTTTCGTTTACATGCATTAATTTTTTTCCTTTCGTTTTATAATTTGGAAGATTAACAACAATTCATAAAATTATCAAAGATTATAATTATTTTTTACCAAGTAGGAAACAAGTTTTAAAAAATTATCAAGATTAATATTAATTATGGTGTTTTATGGTGTAAGAAATGCCAAACAATTCCTTCAACTATTATTTTAAATTAAATCTTAAATAATATTCATATCTTATATGTCTTTTTACATCCTTATCTGCTAACGTACTTATTGTTTTTTATACAAAGCTCATTCGAGGATTATGAATTACACAATAAATGCTTGTTTAGTTTTTTTTTTCTCAAAAAAAAAAATATTTTTGATA
>JAMLFT010004652.1:0-19098 GCA_026544285.1 Pachyrhizus erosus | reverse complement strand
ATATATTAAAAATAAAATAAAATGAAATAAGATAAAATAAAATAATAAAATCAATAGATAATAATAAAATAACGATACAAATATTTAAAAAGAAAATAGATAATTGTATAAGTAACTAGAATGCCTAGTGTTATAATTGGTTGGTAAGAAAGTTTGTATTGTTTTTCTTAAAAATTTTGTTGTTTATGATGATAATAACATTAGAAGTGTTTACGCAAATTAATATTCCACCTAAGTTAGTTATTGATATATGGATAGGTATAATAGGAATATTACAAAGTAAATTGTGCTTTGTATGTAGAGAGTTGAGTCAAAATTTAGTTAAATTTGTTATCTCATCACTTAATAAATGCATAAGCAAAATAATTAAGTAATAAGTTTTTAATGAATAAATAAGTAATAAACTAATGGATAGAAAATAAGATCTTATAAATTTAATATTTGTTAACTAGGATGATAGGCTTGACATAATAAAAATTATGATGTTACTTACCTTTCTTTGTTGAATACATTAAATCTTCTTAATTATTGTTATTATTGTTGTCTATGAAGGAATAAAAATGACAATTAAAATTCTTAAGGATTAATTGATTGTCTCTTTTACTGAAAAAGGAGAAATTTATGTTTGAGACATGTTCTAATAACGAAACATGGTTGGATGTCTTTAGTGGTAGAATTTTAACATGAAGAATAGAATAGGAAATGTACGAAGTTTCCTCATGGCAATGAGTCTCAGTGTGGATAGTGGTGTTCCACGTATTCATAATTTATTGTAAGACTTGAACCTCAAAAAGGGATAAGAGTCTATTTTGTACAAGAAATCTACTTAAAAGTTGAAAGGCTACTAAATCATAGGAATGGACCCCACCTGATGACTTGTGTTGTGTTAGTACCTGAAATAATGACCCAGTCGCAGAGGTAGGAGGAGGTAGTTGACAAATGACATGACAATATCTTGTGTGAGAATTGAGACTAAAGTATTGCACAGGTTGACCACAATAGGTACTTGAATTTTCGTAGGCTCTTGGTGAGTCCTTGGGAGTAATATAAGGAGTCAAGTTGTGACAACTCTGAAATTAGAGGGATTCACATAACCGACTTGGCGTCCCCGACAGAGCAAAACATTATCATGATTGAGTAGAGAGTATCCTAATTCATTGTACCAGACAAGGTATGTACTCTCGATCGTCACCCAGAAAGAAAATATTGGATTAAATAATACATTTTATGTAAGTCCCCTTGGAGATAAAGGTTTTAGAGGCATCGAGGAGCCCTAAATACAAATAGTAGAATATTTTAATAGGCGCGACGTAGCGAGGGAAATGTATATGAAGCTATACAGTATTTTATTTTATGTTATTTCATGTTTGCATGTACTTGAGGATGGATGACACACTTCTACAATCCCCACTTTTCAGATGAAGATGTTAGACGTGAGTCTGTCGATCTTCAGCCATCAGAGGTGGCTCCTAATAGAGTAATAAGGATGAGTGCTAGTAGTTAGAGATGATTGTCCTGCTGGAGGGAAAACAATGAACATCCACTTGACAAATTTTGAAATCTCAAAGATTACATGTAGACTTTTGTGGTTTGTTACATATAATTTTGTGTATTTTAAATTATAATTGGAATGAATGTAAACACTCCTATTAGTAAAGAAATGATGATTTGTAACTCAATTAACTTATATTATTCGTATACCTAGATCTGCATGCTAAATATACCAATCTCTTCAGTTTCACTTAATGAGATGAATGATAACATTATTGTTGTCTATATATTATTATCGTCTATTTAATTTTCTTACTTCAAAACTTTATTTTAGAAAGAGTAACAAAAATTATTTTGTATTTTAAGTTAAGAACAATTAAACACGCCTTATATAATGAAAGGATGTTTAGTAAATTTTAAAAATTTTCAAATAGTATTTCTATAATAATAAAATGGGTGTTACAACCTCTCTTTTTTTTGGATTTAGAATAAAAAATCATTTAGTGTTTAATCAGAACTTGATTTAGCTTTGATTGATCATTTGCATTTGATTGAGTAAACAATACAAAAAGCTTTGAAAGCTTGATTAGTAAATAAGAATATCATATATGAGTTACTAGATTAAAAAAAATTATTGTTTAAGACATTGTTAAAACATAATAATACTCCCCCTATTCACATTTTAAAGCCAAAAAGTAAATTATAGAAAATAAGACAAAGAAAGTAAAATAGAGAAACTGAATACTAATTTTGATTTAATCATGTATGGTTTATATAAATTTTCAAAAGTTGCAAACAACATCTAAAATAAAAAAAAAAACTAAAACCAAGGATAATAGAGCAAACATTTCAAACCAAGAAAAAAAAAACAAAATACATTAAATAAACTCAAAACAACATGAAAAAATTGAATAAGTAGAGAATCATTCTTCATCATATGCATCACTTACAAATGGAATGTTCAAAGCATCCAACTTTTCAAAAATGTGCTCAAACATTGTTTGAGTTCCCTTTACTTTTCCCTCTAAACTCGAGCAATTTCTTAAATTTTGGCTAAGATCATTTGCTCAAAGAGAGTGAGTGAATTTTCCTTTTATTCTTCAACAACTTCAGCTTGATCTTGCTTATCACTTAGTCCTTCTTCATGAACCTCTTCACCTTCTTCTCTTACATTCCAGCTCTTTGGCATTTCAACCAAGCATATCTTTCTTAAGACTTCTGTTTTTACCTCATACGCCTCCCTAGTGAAGTCAGAAAATTCACCATTGTATCTACACCAAAGAAGTTTAAAATTTTGAAAATAAATAGAGCATAGGGATACTTGCAATCAATCAGCCTCTATAATAACAAATATCCCATCCACCTATATATTATTTTTCATTGCATCTATCATTATGAGATCCTCATCTAAGCATGACTGCTCCCCCTGGTTGCCATAATCCACACTATTACATAATCTAATAGGCAATTCTCTATTGTTAATGCCCCTATGCTATAAGACCTTTTCTTTCTTAATCTCTTTTTAGGATTCCTTATAAACTCTTGTAAGTGAGAAATTTATCATATTCGATATTCTTGCTTAAAAGGCCTTGAAGAGTGGGTTTTATTGCTCCAAGCCTCAAACCACCAACATACATAAAACACATGTTCATTAAGCTCAATGTGAACCCCTTTCATATCTGACCATTACACCCAATCCTTATTTATATGTGCACAAGTATAAACACTTTCACCAAAATCAAGGTAACAATTATCTTCAAGTTGAACAAAATTTCATAACCCTTGTGCCTCCAAAATTTTTGGAAACTAAAAGTGTTAGTCCTTCAACCAAGTGAAGTTTAGAACCTTAGGAGCCACCAAATCCTTGTTGGCGTAGGTTTAGAAATAGGAACACTCCCTATTTTCATTTGTCAACCAAGGGTTTTGGTATAGTTCAAGAGACGATTGACGTTGAGGAGAAACAGGTTGGTTACCCTTGCTAGTTCCAACTTTGGAATTGGATTTAGGGTTTACAGACGGAGGAACTACCGACGAAGGAACTACCTTCTTGGCCACCGTTTTGATCTTCTTAGATCTTTGGTTAACCATTGATAGAGGCTTAAGCAATAAAGGAAGAAATTTTTTTAGTGTTTTAAGAATATAGAAGGTTGTTTTAATTAATTAAAACAAAAAAGACTTGTGTTATGAATGTATTAGTGTAATCAATTATGAAGCAATGTAATCGATTAATTCATTCTTGATGTTCATATCAAGTGTTTGAAATTTTCTAGAAAACTATGTAATCGATTAACTCAAAGTATAATCGATTAAAATAGTGAGAATGAAAAACATACTAATCAACAATGTCATTGATTACTAATCAAAATAGTGTGAATTAGGGATAGATAATATTTCTAACATTATGATATTCATAAAACTTGATAAGGTAAGATATTGTGAAATTAAAAGGAGAGATACGCATAAAAATTTAATGAAGAGGAACATATATTGTTTTCACTTACATGGTGGATCCATCGCAATGTGATATTACGTGGATTGAAACTCTGTTGTGAGAACGAGAGTATATTTTTATTTACGAATGAGAAGCAAAATGTTGAAACTATATGAATCGAAGAGTTGTGTGGGATGTTCCAACTGATGAATTATATATATATATATAAAAATATATATATACATACACAAACACAACTCAAAAGAGAAAAGCAATTATTAGAATGACATTATTCACCAATTGAGGTTAAAGGAGGTAGTGACCTCGATTCGTGAAATGTTTAGGACCTGAGGTAAGAGACCTTAAGGGTTGTGTGCTAGCTCCCCACGCTTGGTACCTATGTTAATATCCCACAACCACAAATAATGGACAATCCTAATGAGGATGAGTTGCTAAGGAGTCAATCCTTGGAGAATGAATGGAATACAAACTAATACTCTGAGATGAGAATCATAAGGGTTGCAAGTCCTTAGGGGTATGGCGTCGAGTGGTGACATGATCACGAGCCAGCTTGGTAACCCTGACTGGTTACGATACCCAATTTGTGGGTGAGAACCTGTTATTATACCATTGTGAAGGGTGCACTCCTAATATCCATCCACATTTCCAAAATTTTGTAAGACCATTGAGTTCTAAAAGTTCTAGTGGTAGTTGACCAATATGATAATATTTTAAGAATTAGATACTTACAGTTTTAGTACTATGAGTGAGAACATTAAACAACTATACAAGTATGGTTGATCATCTTTGTATATCTTACTAAGTTATTTGTGTATTTCTTAATGAAACAACAAAAATCATTCCTTTCTTTTCTTTTTAGGGACAAGTATAGGTGAAGCTGCAACACCACTTTCACATTGATTGTTACGATGGACAATGGACCCAAGATGCAGTTAAGGGCATGGATCATTTTGTGGATCAACTTTGTTTTATTCTAATGCTGATAAACGATACGGATGCACAACTTGAGAATTTGACTTTTTCATTTGATGGACTCAGCCTACACCACCTTATTTTCAACATGTAATGCTAATAGAGATAGTTAATATCTCTTCCTTATCATCATCATCTTCTTCTTCTTCATCCTTTTATCACCCTAGAGGTCTGTCTAATGATTTTGAAGACAATTCTTACACTTTTTCTTCTCTCATATCTGTAGTTTTTGCATGGCGTCATTTTTCACTAGGGATAGGACCTCGCACCCTAACGTTATATGAGTATAGAGATCGTCAAGCAATGCCTAGCCCTATGTAGTTGAAAGAGGATGGGGATGTTGATTGGGTCCCTACTAATGGGGAAAACTTAGTACTAGAGCAGTCAAAGCCAAAGCTTGAGTTGTTAGTGGTAGAGTTAGAGGAGGTAAAGACAGCAGCTTGCGCCACCAGAGCTTGATGGTTTGTGGAAAGCGATGAAGAGGAAGATGCTAAGGAGTATCTCGATAGGACTTCTTCCTAAGGATCTGTTTTTGAGACTTTCTAACTCTTCATACCAGCCAACTCATACCATCATAGTAGATATATACATAGTACTGGAGACTATAGATGACTACTTTAAGTCTAGGTTTCTCTTTTGATTATACTTATGGGTATAACTAAGATTTAATTTTTTGTATGTGTATTGTCATCTTGTATTTTTCGTCAGTTGAATTTTTTATTGTCTTGGATGAAATGCATATTGTTTGTAAACGTTGTATGTTATTTTGTTATCTGTCCACGTACAAATTTCATATATATATATATATATATATGGAGGTACATTCAGTAAATCTATATAATTCCAGTTTTTTATAATAAATGTTTTTAAATTTTGAATACATTTTATCCATTTGTATTTTTACTAATGAAATTATTTCTCAATATCTGACCTCTTTTTGTTTAATGATAACACATAAAAAATTTTAAAATTTTCATAAAGATTTCCAATCACATTTTGTTAAATCTCTAATATTTTTAAAGATAAATAATTAAATAAATTGTATTAAGGTTAGTATAAAAATATTTTATACATATTTTATAAATTAAATTGAGTGGTATTAAAATATTATAAAGTTATATGTTTTACATATTATAATTTAAGAGGTTGTGTAACACATCTAAAAACTTTTTATAATGTTTTAGATAAAAAAAATTTCAACTACAGACAAGTATCCATACCATACTCTTTGAATTGTGTTAAAATATTATTATTTTAATTAACAATAATGAAATAAATGCAAATTTTACAGAAAACTAAATATAATTATTTGAGCTCATTATAATTAAATATTTCATTTTTATTGATTGTTTGTTCACTTTCACAGTACATTCTCATACTATCAATGTACAATGCAAAATCGATTTCAATAAAAAATATTTTACTAAAACTTACACTGAAAAATCACACATATTTATTAATTAAATATTTCATAAAATTAAATTTAATTATCTCTTATAATTATGTCAATCGATTTTATAATTTATAAAATAGAAAAAATTAACGTTAAAATTTAAATTAATAAAATCAATTAAAAAGTATAAATATTTCACAACTTATTTAATGTAGAGAGTGGAAATTTTACTCTCTTTATTTTCTCAACAAACTTACTATTTTCTCTTATTTCTCCTTCCAAGTTATATTTCATATGTAATCACGCAATTAGTAAAAAAATATTTTTTCTATTATCATAATTTTTCTTTATCTATATACTTAATTTCTTTAATAGTCAATTTCTTTTAATTTACCTTTTTTAATTTTATCTCTAAATTAAATGTTTATATATATATATATATATATATATATATATTAAAAATATCAATAATTAAAAATATCTTATATTATAATTAAAATTATTTACTATAGAATTAAAATATAATTCATATATTCAAAAATATTTATTTTTATAAATTTTAATCATAACATACTTTGCATATTCAAAATATTTATTACAAATTTTAATTATATAAAAAATAAATATTTAAATCCAAAATAAAATTATCAATTGCTCTAATCCAAGACGTAACCCTTCAACTAATCGGGGGTTCAAAAAGGGATTAGGGGATAATCAATTGAACATTCAATGGGGCGTGAGCACATGGCATAGGGCTGCATTCAAACAAGGTTTGGCGTTCTACACTCCTTCATTCTTCTATCTAAACTTTCCATTCATTTTCTCATTATTTTAGTGGCAAGTAAGTTTTGATTGCTTTTTGTTTTTTATTTTTTCTGATCTACTTTCACTGTTTGGCATCTTAGTGGATACACAACTTTTTATCTCATCACAATTCATTTTCTACAAACAAGTGTCCTGCATTTTTAATTAAGTTCCAAGAAGTTTCTCAAATAATTGTCCCATCCTTGATCCAAAGCTGAATTTTATTATCCAATGAACTGCAGGTGAAAGCATGATTCTTCTCAAAGACATTGTGCCTGCAGCTCAGAACAACATAGACACAAAATTCATCCTTTTGGACAAAGGCAAGACCACAGTAGAAGGGCAGAACAAGATATGTCTGGCTCTTGTGGCAGATGAAACTGCAGCTGTTCACTTTCAGTTCTGGGGAGAGGAGTCTGATGCTTTCAATTCAGGTGACATAATTTGCCTCACCAATGGCATATTTTCGTACCAGCATGGGAACCTTATACTGAGGGCGGGGAAGAGAGGGAAGCTGGTGAAGGTAGGAGAGTTTACTATGGCCTATGTTGAGACACCAAATATGAGTGAGATTCATTGGATTCCTGACCCAAACAATTCTAAGAATTATATCCAACAATATGTAATATCTCCTGTTTCGCGTATTTTTCCTTCTGATATGTGAAAGAGATGCCTATTTTTAAGTTTTATCATTTCCAAATTTGTTTGTGATAAACACACCTTTTGTCTAGCACTTTTTCACTTGTTTTTTCTTTTAATTTTTGTCATTGTAGTGATGGAAGTTGAGGTTAAGTTCCTCTGCAGTCAGACTTGCAGTAAACTACTTATTGATCCATATACTGTATTCTGTTATCAGTTTTTAAGTTTTATAGTTATTTTTTTTTATTAATTTATAGTTTTGGTTGCATTTAGTTGACATTATTAAGCAGTTCATTAACCTGACAAAGGTCACTTAGGTGTCTGCTACTCTTGTATGCTTATCCCTATCATTTCTGTTGTATACTATTCTGTTTTATCTTTTAAATTTTGATCACAAGCATTTTAGATCAAGAAAACAAGGTATATTGCAGCACCAACTAGAGAAGAGGCAAACAATTGTTAGCCAAAATAAATGTACAATTTGTTTTACTAATATGCTCCCATTCCCATTAGAAAATTGCAACCAAATAAGCTTAAAATATCCTTGATGCATTTGCATCTTTGGTGCAGAGGCTAGGCTTTAGTAGGATTTGTTAGATATTAGCAATGCTTAATATAAAATTATCTAGAGTAGTTTGAGATAACAATTTCATGATCACACAGAATGTAACTCAATAATTCACTACACCATGTAATAGAATACACACATCTAGTGACAGAAGCGAGGGGATATCTAGAGAATGTCAATGGATATAAAATGCACACTAAAATAACGCTCTATACCTACTAGCGTTTATAGTGACAGTTGTAATTTAGTGTTTGTAAAACTTTTAGTAAAATATAAGTCTTAAATATTAATTTTATCAAGAAAAATAATATTTTTTTCTGCTTTGATGTTTAGGATTTTTTTTATTTTTTATTTTATTTTTTATCGTTCATTAATAAAAGTAAGTTATTGTAATAATTTTGACAGTTTAATAATTATTTATCTCGTCAATGAAATAAAACAATCACGTGTAATTTTTATTCAATAAAATATATTTTTAAATTTTTATTTGTTTAAAATAATTAATGATATTAAATTAGTTAATAAAAAATTTAAAAATACTATTTGATAAAAAAAAAATTATACATTATTATCCTATTATACTTTTTTTATGATATAATAAATTATTATACTATTAAAAGACAATAAAAAATAAAATTAAAAGATTACTTGATAGCACATATTAAAAAAATATATTTTTTAGAGATGAAGTTAATATTCAAATCTAAATATAATTGTTAATTGATGTTGATAAAGCCTTTTGAATATTTTAAATTTATTTAGTAATAATTTATTGAGCAATTCACTATTCCAAATTTCCAACAATACGCTTATAAAAAAAACCAGAAATTAAAATATTATAAATAATAACACCAATGTCCTGTCTAACAAGAGAACTCACGTGAGTGGAAAAAATTCGAACATATCTAAAAGCAAAGACAAAAAGGGTGCGATACCATAGCTTAATAGAATTAGTGTGATACATTGAATTCTTAAAAGCATAATTGATCTAATGTGTCTTATTGGTTCAACCTATCGGACCAAGCTGGATTTAATGACATTGCATCAAATAAGCTCTACTCTATTTTATGTTAAAGAAAACTCTTCTTTCATGAAGTAAGAAAAGGAAAATGATTATCATGTGATTGCAAGATTTAGAAAATTCATATTTAGAAAAGCATGGATTTGATGTTTCAATTAAAGTGAGCAATGAATTAAACAATTGGTTACATTAATTTTAGCATAATTTGATATTTCATCAAACACATTTTAAAATTTTTTAACCAATTTATGTTGTTGTGTGTAACTCAAGTCTTGGGATTTGTTAATATTATTTTTAGATTTAAATATAATTTTAAATTATCAATATTTAGTCTTTTATTTTAAAAAAATTATAATTTTAGTTTAATCTTTAATTTTATCTATATTTTTTTTATCTAATTTAAATCTATACTTAACATATTCATTTAAGATATCATAAAAAATAATTTAATTAATTATAATATAAAAAATAAAATAAATAAATATAAGTAAGTAAAATTAAAAATTAAATTAAAATTACAATTTTTTAAAATAAGAGAATTAGATATTTTTATTTTGAAATAAAAAAAATTAAAATTATAGACTTGATAGAATAAGAAGAAAAAAATTATATTTAAATCTTATTTTTAATCAATTAATATTTTGAGTTAATGTGAATTCAATCTATGTTCTATTTATTGGAACGATAATGCTCACATTCCTACACGAGCACCCGTCAACCCAGTTCTTCCTTTTCTCCCATTGCAAAGATTCATAAATCAAATTGGCAAACATTTTATGGAAACAAGTGCAAAAGATGTGGCAGAATTTTCACAAATCAAATTAACAGGTACTCATCCCTATTTATTACTGAATGGAAAAATGAAAATATTAAAAAAATAATCACTTTAGTTTGTCAGTATTATCTATGGTATAGATAAAACTGATGTAAATTACTACAATAAAATATCAAATCAATAAAAATAACTTTTTCTTCAGTAAGATGCTTATTCTCAGTCCCTTCATGACAGTGTTAAGGTTTTCCCCAAGACCTTTTGTTCTTGACGTTCTTAGGTTTATACCTCTGCTTTGCTAGTCTTCTCTGGCTATGATGTCTTCAATGGAGCCGTGGAGGAAGATAACATTCATGGAAGAGGAGGAAGTGGGTATACACATTCCACTAGACAGCCAAAAGATAACATTCATGTGGAAGAATGCCTTGACAGAGCTTTTGCTAGCTCAGCATGGAGAAGAATTTGGAAGGATTCAAATGTATGCACTTTAGCCAGGCATAAATCTGACCATGATCCAATCCTAATTAAGTTCTATAGACAACTTAAGGTAAAAAGCACAGGAAAAAAAAAACAAAAATTGTACAGATTGGAGAAGGTGTGGTTAAATGATAGTGAAGGTTGTGAAGCTATAACTAGGAATTCGTGGATTCAAGGTGATTCTACCTTAAGGAAGTTATCCCGAACTAGTATGAATTTGGAGGAGTGGGGAGCACAACACTTTTTACACATCCCAAAGCGTATAAAGGAACATAGGCAGAAACTGAAAACCTTACAGCAGAGGAAACAAACGCAAGAAGTCATGGAGATGATTGTAAAAACAGAACAAGAGTTGGATGATCTTCTAAAGTTGGAATAGGATATATGACAGCAAGAATCCTGAGCTGTATAGTTATAAAAAGGAGACAAAAATACAGATTTCTTCCATAAAAAGGTCTCCCAAAGGAGTTCTACCAACGAGATTAAGAAGATAATGAATAGTGACAACTTTATTTGCCATGATGAGGAAACAATTGAGGAAGTGTTATTAGGGTACTTTGCTGACTTGTATTAATCCTCCAACCCTCTAAATATGGAGGAGATAGTTGGTTTAGTAAAAGGAAGGGTGACTAATCAAATGAGAAGTGTTCTGTCTTCTGAATTTACCAAGGAGGAGGTAAAAGATGCCCTTTCTCAGATGCATCCTACAAAGGCACCAGGAGTGGATGGAACACCAGCTATCTTTTATCAAAGATTTCGGCATATTGTGGGTGAAGATGCGAGTCTTGAATGGGGATGGAGATCTTACTGACATCAACAACATTCTTATTGTTCTAATTCCAAAGGTAAAAAAAGCTGCTACAGGCGAGTGAATTTAGACCTATTAGCTTATGTACTGTTCTTTATAAAATTATATAAAAAAAAACATTGGCTAATAGGCTTAAAATCATTCTCCATGATATATAGTTGACGAAACTCAGAGTGCTTTTGTGCCTATTCGAATTATCACTGATAACGCTCTCATAGCTTTCAAGTGCTTTAATTTCATGAAAAACAAGACTGCAGGTAGACAAGGGTGGATGACTCTCAAACTAGATATGTCAAAAGCATATGACCGAGTTTAATAGACCTTCCCTCAACATGTTCTCAATTATATGGGTTTCCCCAAACGTTTCATTGATGTGGTTATGAAGTATGTCAAATCTGTTTCTTTCTCTGTGATGTTGAATGGAACTCCAGGAAAAGAATTTAGGTCACGAAAGGGCCTTAGACAAGGGGATCTTCTGTCCCCCTACCTGTTTATTCTCTGTGCAGAGACACTTTCTGCTCTGATATCAAAGTCAGTTCAACCTGGAGCTCTCCATGGAGTTCAAATATGTCCACAAGCATTAACAATTTCACATTTATTGTTTGATGATGATAGTGTTATTTTTGGAAGAGCAACAACAGGTGTTCACTTAGTTGACGTCTTAAGGAGGTACAAGCAAGCTTCAGGGCAAAGGATTAATTTCTACAAGTCTAACTCTCTTTCAGTCATAATGTTCCCACTACCAGCAAAAATGAGCCAATACAACTTTTTGAAGTTAAGGCAGTAGAGAGACATGCAAGCTACCTAGGATTACCCACTATGGTTGGCAGATCGAAGACCTAAATTTTCAATTTTGTGAAGGAGAGTGTGGAAGAAATTATAAGGGTAGAAGGAAGAAAGTCTATCTCAAGCTGGTAGGGAAATTCTTCTAAAAGTTGTTGTACAGGCTATCCCAACATACATTATGGGATGCTTCCAGTTACCAGTTTATATATGTAATTACAGAGAGCATGACAGCAAGATTCTATTGGGGGGATCTATAGAAGGCAGGAAAATACATTGGGTGAATTGGCTTACAAGATCCAAACAGGATGGGGGCCTCGGTTTTAGAATGACAAAGGCCTTCAATAAAGCACTTTTGGCTAGGCAGTGGTGGAGAATCATTCATTTGGAACACTCCCTTATGGCTAGAACGATGAAGGCAAAATAATTTCCTAGGACTCATCCCCTAGAATCCCAATGAGGATACAATCCTAGTTATGTTTGGAGTAGCATTATTTCAGCAAAGGAAGTAGTGGAGGCAGGAGTTTTATGGCGGATTGGAAATGGCCAACAGGTACGGGTTAGGAAAGACAAATGGATTCCAGATACTGCAGATAATATGCTACACCGTGTTTTTGAAAGGGAGATTAATGAAGATATTCTGGTAGCTGATTTAATTGACTCAGAAATAGGAAATTGGAATGCTCAAATGATTAATTCCTTGTTTACCCAAAGAGAGAAAGATTTGATTTGTTTTATACCCTTGCGTCAAACTTTAACATGGGATAGACTAATTAGGAAGGATATCCCTCATGGCTGTTACACTGTGAAAACGGGTTATAGAATAGCAAAACAAATTTGTGACTCTTACCTTGCCAATTCAAGTGTTATTCCTAGAGATCTGTGGAAGAAATTATGTAAGATCAAAACATTTCCCAGGTGTACCCATCTAGTATGGAAGGCGGCACATAATGCTCATCCAGTTTGCCAAAATCTGGTATTTAGAGGAATTCTGAATGATGCAAAATGTCCTCGTTGTGGAGCTAATGATGAATTTGTTACTCATGCATTGCTAACATGTGAAGTGGTCAAAAGATGGTGGTTTTCTTCACCACTTGCAATCATACTTGATGTGGGGGAGGAAACTAATTTCATGGAATGGTTTGCTAGAATGTTAAGTGTTGCAGATGGGGAGGTGGCTGCAACTGTTTATGAATTTCTGTATACTATATGGAAGGCCAGAAAAGTTTGGTGTTTGACACAAAAAGATACTCGTCTAAACCAGCCAACAAGTTCAACAGAGAACAAATAGGAGTTTATGATATGGAAACCTCCACCTGAAGCCCTGATTAAAGGAAATTTTAATGCATCTGTCAAAATAGGAAAAGGCACTGGAATAGGAGTTGTCTTTCGAAATCACCAAGGTGAAGTTCTCGCAGCAACAACTTGTCTGGATCAACACAGTTATCAGCCTCAAATAGCATAAGCTTTGACCTTCAAATGGAGCATCCAAATAGCAAAGCAACTGCTCTTATTTAATGTTGTGTTTGAAACTGATTGTCAAGAGCTTACTGGATGAAGGATTTTCCAATCCAAGTAAAAGTTGATGTAGATCATGACATGGGAACGTTTTTGGTTCCTATTTCATATTAATGAATTTGTCTTCTGTTAAAAAAATATCAAATCAATTTACAGTAAATTTTGAAAGTAAAGTTTTTAAAAGATTAAAAGTTATATTTAGTCAAAATTATGTTGCTAACATTCCTCTAATAATTAATGGTGATATAATGTATCTTAATTAAATCATGCAAATTAATTGGGAGAATGTTTATTTTCTACTGTTCAATGCACTCTTCATAGATTTTTCCTACATGCTTTTACTAATAAAAAAACACATTACTTAGATTTATAAATATAGATTTACTTTTATATTGTATAAGGTTCTAGATTATAAATATATTATATTTACCTGCAGTCAAAAACAATATTATATTTACCTATAATTAAAGTTAAATATAGAATTAAAATAGATTGCAGCTGTAGTTATAAATTTAATATTTTTATTATCAAATCATAATATGAAAAACTATATTTTAAAGAATATAACCTTATTTATATGAATAATATAAAAACCCTAATTAATTTGTACATTGCTCAGCTAAAATAATACTGTGTGATTTTTTTTCTACTCTCCATTTTGTTTTATTGCTTGCTCTTTGGGTTATGGCCCATCTTCCATTCAATAAATTACACTCCATTAATGGTCCAAAATTATCAATATAGGCAGCCTAAGAGATACAATGTTTATAGTTTATATTTTAAATAAAATGGGAGTAACAAGATCACCAGCATTCTTGGTCCGTATGGTAATTGTTGGAAGACAATTTCATAAGGTACTGGGTTCAAATGCTGGTAAGCAAAAGAAAATGAGAATATTCAACTTTATGAGGTATTCTATAATACCTCTCTTTTACTTTCATATCGTTCATGTCATCAGTAATATTATTTTGATCATAGAAAAAAATAATTTTTTTTCTTGAATTGCTTAAAGATATTTGTGGTAAATGTCAATGTTCTTCATATTGGCAAGGGTATAATATTATTAATATAAAATTCTATACACAAGAAATAATTTACATGATATATATGTAAGTTCAAACCAATCAATTAATGTAAATACATAAAAAGAAAAAACATTACTAAAAAATGACAATCTTAATAATCCCAACTAAGATATTTGCATAAAAATTGTTAAATTTTAAAAGAAATATTTTAAATTTTGATAAAACTTGAATTTATGTCAACATTTATATGTAATGTGGCAAAGGAATGATAAATGAGATAAATTTACTTTTCATCTATAAGTGCAAAGTGAATAATAGAAAAATGTATTTTATTTTATTATTAAGATTTTCTCAAAATTGTACACATTCATGATCTGTCTAATAGAATAACTTCTTTTTATAGTCAGGTCATATGACAACTTTTTTGACATTGAGAATAGTTCAATTCATTATTTAATCAAAAGCTCAATAACAAATGTTCATTATTTAATAAAGTAATGTAATTAAGTTAATATTTTTGTAATTATATATTTAATAATGAAAATACTTTGTTTTAAATATTTTATTAATATTAATCCACAAGTAAATAATCTAAATATTTTTTGAAGGATCTGTGGATCTTGAACAATAATGCTTGATCACTTATAACATTAAAGAGATTATAGGATTATTTTTGGAGTGCATAGTGACATATTTTGTTAATCTTCATGGCAAAAGGCCTTGGAAAATTTGCAAGAAATTATTCTTGAGTTGTTGATTAATAAAACACTGTCTTGGTTCCACTAGCTCAAGAAATACACTAGCAAGGATTGCTTCGGAGAAAACTATTGCAATAATTTTTGTCTACAATAAGCGTATAAAGCTTTTTATTCCTACGAGTCTTTCCCATTAAAGAATCCTTTTAGAGTTTCTTAGAGGTGAAATGGGCCAAAAAAGATTAGAAATTTTCTATGGAATGTGAGTCACTAAGTGCTACTAATGAATGCTTAGAGGTGTAGGTTGGGGATTGCTCAATTTGATTCTTGTTGTAGTTGCATATCTCAAAAGGGAGGATTTGTTCCATGTATCCACGGGCACCAACAAGTGAGGTGCATTTAGGTGGCATTTCCAAGTTAGGTTGATGGGACGGACTATCTTCTCCTAACAACACTATACTACATGGTTTTGTGAAATTTGTGGAAAATACTAACCTAATTCTCAATATTAAGAGGTGCGTGGTTTTTGGAGTAGGATTTTATGGGTTTATTTGGATAAGTTTATAAAAAAAAAATATTTTTAGGAAAAAAATAAAATGATTTTTTCATAAGTTAAAATCAATTTATGCATAAGATAAAAATTATAATTTAGAAAAGTTATATGAAAGATTTTCTATAAATTAGTTTATGCTAAAACTAATTTTAAAGCTATTTTTTCTTTTTATTTTCTTCTTTTAGAAGGATTTTTAGATAAGTTTACCTAAACATGTTCTATGTCATTTGGTGGATGCATAATGATGCTACCTTTAATAAAAATTTGGATAAGGGAGTTATTATGATAGATGCAATTAAATTGTTTGCTAATCACTTGATTTTTGGTATGAATAGTGGTTAGGTTTATGGTAGGGATCACTACATTAGATGGACTCATAGACTGAGCATATCTAAGAGTTAGATTCGTAGACATTATTTATATTCATCCTATACAGACACTAAGAGTCAATTAAGTCCATCTCATTTTTTTTTTAATACCTGAGGTTAGGACAAAAGTGGCTTGTGAAAGAAAACTTCTTGTCATATCTTGAAGAGGTTAAGAAATATTACTTATTATAGAGCCATAAATGGCTTGATAAAAAAAACTTGTATATTTTTTATATAGTGAAACTTAGTAGTTTGTCAAGAATTGGACGTAACATTAATGGTAACGATAAACCAGTATGAAAATTATTGTGTTGTTTCTCTTTATTATCTATGCACTAATTGGAAAGAATTATATGTTTATCTTTAACAACATTTTTTATTGTTTGTCTAATCTATCTTAAAAATCATGTTTATCATCATTTTGAAATGACAGACGATCTTGAAACATTTTATATGAAGATTTTTGAAAAATATAGTTTTAAAAAACACAATTCAACTACTTCTTTTGTATTTTTTTGTTTGCTTTACAGTTTTTATGCCTTTCATTAAGATTTTCATTAGTAAAAATTAATAATTATGATATAGGTTATCTTTTTATATTGAAATTGAATGAATTACATTTAATAGAAGTCATCCTTTTAATAGTAACTAAACTAATTATGATACAAATGACCTTTTTTTAATTGTAATCAAATTAATTATGATACTTTTAAAAAAGGGTAACTCGTATAATAATTAATTCAATTATAATTAAAAAACTAATTTCTGTCATAATTAATTTGATTAGGTAACTTAAAAAATGTAACTTATGTATATAATTAACTACATAATGGAAACATATTTTTATTGTATTCTTGATAAGACTTTGGTAGGATACACAACAAAAATGTTTTCGTTGTGTATATTGACAAGAATTAGACTTCTAGTTTCTCAGTTTTGCTCATTGCATTCTTTTCACTTCTCTTGTCCACATAAGATGAATTATGATTCTTGATTCCTTAATTCTAGGTAAACAAATTATGATTCTCATTTCTCACTTCTCGTTTCTCTAATTCTTGTTTGTTCTTTTTGCTTCTCTAGTTCGTGTTCATCGCTTCTTGCTTCTCTTTATTTATGAATCATATTATCCAAAGTTTATTCATCTTTAAAGGGTTGTTATTTTATTATAAGTTTCATATTAAATCATCTAAAGATACTTAATGAATGTAAGATTAGAATATCTAGTGAAATTTTTGTAATTCCAATACCATGATGCCTCACAAGGTAAAGTATCACACTATGTCAAATGTAAATATGATTTCCTTAACTTATTATATACTTTTTTTTTCCTTATTAATGACTTAAGTCTAAGGAGTTGGCTTTGTGCTTTTAGCATATTAAATTCAAATATTGGCATTATTATATGAAAATTTCTATTGAAATGATGACTTTTTTATTAACTTGAAAACTTATTTATCGTTGGACTATTATCTTTCTATATACAAGGGATCACAATATGCAATAACTAAGGAGTACAATAAACATGTACATGGTAATTATTAAAGTTAGATTTTTTTTCTAGTTCAAATTTAATGTAATCACCAATCAGCTAATCAAAGTTCATGATTAAGTAGTTATTATACTTTATTTTAATTTTTTAATGTTAAAGTGGTCAAGATTTTTGTTTCTAACATTCCATGTCTAGTTTAGTTTAAGTAGAATTGCAATGAATAAAATGTTTGACTTTTTTCCCATTACTTTTATTAGATGTATTTATGTTAGCATAACTAATGTCATGTAACTATAAGAATCTAATGAGCATGATCATGACATAAACATATATCTAACAAATTTTTTGTCCAAAACATATGACTTGATGAATAAATGAATTTCATGGCTAGTCTAAAACCAAATGCTTGACAAACATCTTTAAAGTATTCATGTTGTAGCTCTCTTCATATTCCCTCAATACAATGAATCTTAGGGAAAGGAAATAAAGAAAGTCCAACCATATTTTTCCTTCCTTGACATTCAAAACCACAAATAAGTTTCTCATAATACTTTTCAAGTTTCCATTGTATAGGAAAAAACCAAATATGCAAAAAGATTTCCCTTGTTCAATCTTAACCTCAATAAAATATAGTCATTTTAAGATCTATTCCTTGGTCATTGTCCCTATGATTTCATGTGTTGTGGCCTAAACTTTTGTAAATAGCTTTTAAGATCTATTCTTTGGTCATTGTCCCTATGTAAACTTTTGTAACTCTTAAAATCTCGTTGCGAGAGGGTGGATGAAGAGGTGGAATGATTAAAATCTATTAAGTCTTATTTATGGAGGAAGTTATGGACCTTAAAAATATAAAGGAATAATGTAAAGAGAGAAATTTCATTTTAAGAAGAGAAAGGGGGTCATCACCCAATTAGAGAGAAGGGATCACCACCCTATTAGAGAAAAGGGGTTATCACCTTAAATGAGATGGATGATCTTTTAATGGGGAGGTTTTTTTCAACTTTGTTAAGACAAACTTGTAATGTGTTATGAGATAATGAATATTTGTTGAGAATTTTTTGTAGATGTAGGTACGAGATGTCGAATCACATAAATTTGTGTCTTTCATTATCTCTATTTATATTGTCATTTATTGGTGTCCTATCTGTAACGTCCCTTTTTTTTATTCATTAATATTGTTATTATTATAATTAATTAACATCAGAGATAGCGCGCGAATATTTACTTATAGCGTAACGACTCCAGGGAGTTACAATTTAATTATACGATA
>JAMLFT010004651.1:0-19098 GCA_026544285.1 Pachyrhizus erosus | reverse complement strand
AAAAATATTGCAAACTAAGGATTTGATATTAGGATTGCATAAGTCCTCTGGTGAAAAGGTGTAAAAGAGGCAACAAGAGATCCCTATAGCAATTAGACTTTAACCTAGGATACGGTGAGGTAAAATAACTAAATGATAGAAATGATTGCATTTATATATGTGTGTATAAATCGGAACCCCATTAATACAAAGATGAATTTGAGAATCGAAGATTCACTTCTACACTAACCATTTCAGGAAAAGATGTCCAACGAGTTTCATCCACTGTTCCATCTGTCTGTCACCCCCTTGTGTGGAAGGTGGACCAGAGATCCACTATATCAGTTATATACATATACGAGCTATGTGCGTTTCACCTTTTTCCATGCAGTTCCTTTATCTCCTACCTCTAACGGGCAGATTGATCTCCCGATAGTTCTCACTCAGGTGGAACCTCCAAGGGTTTTGGTGTCTCCTCCTGGTTTTCCTTCTCAACCTAGAAGAAGACGTCCCTGTAACTCATCCACAGGACATGCTAGGTTCAGGACTGCTAGACCTACTCCTAGTGTTGATGTTTCTGAGGAAGAAGACCCTTCAGAGGATCCAGAAGACAATGCTTAGATTTTATTATGTTTTCTATAGTATGTTAAGTTAACTATTGTAGAATATAAAAACCTTTGTTGTGTTTTGAATCCGTTGTAAGACTCAAGTTGAAACCTTATATGTAATATATATGCAAGTCCTTTGTTTGATAAAGTTTAGTCTTTAATAATAGTCCACTTAAAACAAAATAGTTGTTACACATATCCTACCTGGTACTCTGTCTAGGATACTCTAAACTGGATTCTTGGTAATGCTCTGCTTTGTTGGGGACGCCAAGCTGATTCTGTGACATCCTCTTCACTTTGAGCGGTTCACAACTTAGCACCTGATCTACCACTAAGGTCTCACCAAAGAATGCGTACATTCCTCAAGTACCTTCTGTTGTCAACCATTGCATTCCCCATTCTTAATTATCTCTCGTTAAGATTTTCAGTTCAATCTACATTCCGTATTTCATTTGGCATCTCCATTGTTAATTTTATCTTGGTACAAGTTCAGATGTCTATGGATAACGTCCATCTTTATATTGCAGTCATTCTAGACTTTATCATCATTGTTTGAGCATTTCTCAATTCATCACCTATCTTAGGGTTATTTCAAAATTTATTATCTTAGATGGACAATCATAAGGAATACTTACCTCTCACTAACAGTGGAGGTATGAAATCCTATTTACATAATCAATCCAATACATCTATAACCAATGATCACAACAATCAATAATATACATGATATTCAAATATCAAGACAAGGATAAAATGGTCATTTTAGATTTTCCTTTTTATAATTGTTTTCTATCTTTATATTTATATGAAAGAAGTAAGTATAGGAGGTTTTGAATCTTTATTAGTCTTAGTTTGGAAATTTTACTAAAAAAGGGGTATTTTCATAAATTTTCTTAAGAAGGGTATTTTGGTCATTTTGCAAAAATATGTCTTTTTAAGGATTTCTTCTTCACATTTCAACTCATAATTTATTGTATAGGCTCCTAGTATTTTAAACTATTTTGGCTATATTTTAGGAGGTCCAAATAGTGATAAATATTTATTTTATAACATAGGGGCATTTTGGTTATTTTATAAAATTTTGTCCTTTATAGACTTTTCCTTCACATTTTCAGCTCATAAAATTTTATGACAGTTCCTAATAATGCTAGAAAGGGTTTAAAATATTTTTCCTGAATTTGGAATGACCAAACAATGGTAAAATTTTGTTTTTATAACCTAGGGGCATTTTGGTTATTTTGGAATAAAAATTTATTTCCAAGGATTTTTAAATTCTAAGAATGTAAAACTACCTTAGGCTTATACCTAAATAGGTTCTGATAAATTTTCTCTTAATTCATTGACCAAAAGGGTCTTAAAACTTCAAATTTTCTCACTTAAGGGTATTTTGGTAATTTTAGAAAATTTTAAGTTAATTTTTATTCAAACTTTTTGAAAATTGCCTTAATATTCATACATAGAGAATTTAGTTATCTTCTGTTTTTATTTCAAACTTGGTTTAAATGAAATGATAGAGAAATTATAAAAAAATTAGACTATGGGTATTTTGGTAGTTTTTCCATTGAAGGGCAAAATGATCATTTTTCCTTCTTCTTCAACCTCTAAACCAGAGGTTCATTTTGGCTCGAACCTTGTTCAAATTCTCTCAACCCTTCCCTTTTTCTTCTTCCTTTTTGTTTTTGAATTCGTTGAGTTCAAATTCAAACTCACAAGGATCAATTTATTCATTTGAATCGTACTATTTTAAAAAAAAAATGGCAAAATTTCGAAATGCTAGAAAGGTAAAACCATGACTTCTATCTTGGTGTAGTTTCCTACTTCCTTACCCAATTTTGGGTAGTTTTCTGCCTAGAACCTTTGAATAGCATCTACAATGTTTCTAAAACTCCTAATTTTTTTAGAATCTACATATAAGCTCAGAATTAAATAGACTTGGTCCAATATTATGAGTTTTTCGAATTCAACTTGTATTCAAAGAATTAAACGATTATAAGGTGTTAAAATTACAGAAATTCAAATTCACTTAGTTTAGAAGGATTCTACTAATTAAATTTGAAGAAAGATTGACTCCTCCCTCTTATAATGAAATTTTTTAGCAAAGCTCCAACGTCACTGCAAATTTGTGATTCTTTGGATGATTCTCCAAATTGTTTTAACAAAATCGAAGTGTGAACGATTCCGAATCTAACTAGACAAAAATGAAGCAATGGGGGTGAGAAATTTTGAAGAATTATGAGGAAGAAATCACGGGTTTTCTTCCCTTCGATTCGAAATTGATTTGGTATACATAGACTTCTTCTGCCTAGTTCCTTCGTGTTGAAGCAAACTATAAGCTATAGGTAGCTTGGCTAGAGGAGTGTTAGGGCATGGCAGTGTGTATCCTAGCAGAATGACGAATTTATAGAAAGCATTGTCGAGGTTGAATGAGGTGACGAAGCTGCTTCAATGACAGTTTTATGTTTTTGGGAAGGGTGAAGTATATTTTAATTCATAAGAATAACAACGATGGGCCTAGAAGTCAAAAGACAACCCCTACATTCCAAAAAATCCTTCGATCCTCATGTGTCACTATTCGAATTCGTCCCACTTCTTTTTTTCACTTTGCATTTTACTTTTCTATTTAACTCAACGCCTTTGCCTTTTGTTTTATTAATTCACTTGAATGCTAGCTTTGTTAGGTAGCTCAATTGGTTTCAAGGCGCGCACCTTCTCCCTCGTTGTGAGGTCGCGGGTTCAAACCTGTCTTGCCTTATTCTCCTATTCCTTTCCCTTTTTCTCTTTTCTTTTTTCCTTTCCTTTTCTTTTTCTTATTAATTTTCTATTTTCAATTTGCATAATTCCATTTTAAATTCTAAATTCCTCCAAAAATCCCTAACAATTAATTATATTTTTTTCTTCTACAAATTTAAATTTTCTTTTCCCAACTTATTTATTTTGTTTGATAAAAATTTTATTTTATCTAAAATATTTATTTAATCATATTTAATCTCTAAGGTTTTATTTTTAACTCCTGAAAAATTATATTATGATCTTTTCATTTTATTCCTTCCTTCTTATAATTTTATTTTATTCAAAACAGAAAAATCTATTTTCCATTTGAAATTAATTTATCTTTTATCTCAAATTATTTTTAACTAAATTTATCTAGCTAAAATTTGCATTTCTCTATTTAAAATATCATCAACTAAATAGGTAATAGAAAATTAAAAATTCTATATCATATTTGACTAAATAAAAAGGAATAGATAAATTCTTAATAATTTTATAATTTCACCATATTCAAAAAGAGGATGTTACATGTAGGAGTGAGTCATTTATCCTTAAGCAAACACATACATATATGGAATGTTTCTATCTTATGTAGACTCTCATCTCACTATAATGAGCCTAATTAGGGATTCTACTCGATTTAGGGTCCTTCGTTGCCTCTAATACTACTATTCTGGAAGGAGTTACTTGAGTGTTGCAATCATAGTCCAAATTTGCAATTTTAGGTTGACAATCGAGAGTACATATCATTCACTGTCTCACAAAGATAATTATCATTATTATGTATTCCTCTACTAGCAGTAGAGGTAGTAAATATCACTTCTATTCTCAATTCAATACATATACAATATAGGTCATTCAAAACCACAATCATTGATGATATCAATTAAATAATATATCATAAAGATGGGACAAGATAAAATGGTTATTTTAATAAGATTCTTAAATTTATTATTCAAATTCATATTTCTTTATATTCAGTTTTAATTCTTACTTATTGGCTAATGAATATTCATATTCAATGTGAAACTTAACTGAGTATTCTTTTATTAATTAAAAGAATGATTTCTAAATAGGTAAAAAGGGTAAAATGGTCTTTTACACTTTTTCTCTAAAAAATTTCTTACTACACATATATAAATACCTTCATTGAAGATGTTTATCCAAAAATTTATTGAATTTCAGTTTGAAGTTAATTTGAAAGATTTTTCTATAAAGGGGTATTTTAGTAATTTCTCATAAAAAGGGTATTTTAGTCATTTCATAAAAATTTACTTTAAAGGATCACCTTTTTGACTTTTTAAATGTCCCAAAAATATCTAGTATTATTTGGAAACACTGATGTTATCTTTTCCTTAATTTAGAATAACCAAAATAGTAAAGAATTTTATTTATTAATGTAAGGGTATTTTGGTCATTTTGGGATAAAAATTGATTTTCTAAGGATTTTCACTACATTTCAAATCATACGAATGATATAATTATTTTAGGTTCCCATTTATAATGTTTTGACTAAAAGTCCCCTAATTTATATTAATAAAATAGTTAAAATTTTAAATTTACATACTAGGGGTATTTTGGTAATTTAAAAAAAAATTCTTCTTATTCACTTTATATCAACTTGGTTTTCAGTTTCTATCATTAGTATGACCAAAATATTTATTGTAAAAGTAATCTAAATTTAGAACAAGATAGATAATAAACTTCAAATTTTCTAACTTGGGGCTATTTTGGTAATTTTCCACCCTAGGAGAAAAATGGTAATGTTGACCTTCTTCTTCCTTAATGGTTATAGAGCTCTGATTTGCCTCAAAACCAATTTGAATCCTACTCATTCCTTTTCTTAAAGCATTGAAAGTTTAAACCACTAATTTACTATTCATTCTTGATTGCGAAAACCTAATTATCAACTTAGCTTTGGGGTTAAATTTGCATAATACAAAATTTTGGTTCGAACATAGTGATGACTTAACAATGAATCAAATTTTTGATTTCCAGACCATATCCAGACTGATTAAAATTTAGAAATCAAATTATTGTAATTTAAAACTACTAGTAATCAAAATTTGGAAGGAAAATGACTCTTCCTACATGATAGAAAATGACTCTTTCTATCAAAGCTCCAATAGTGATGCAAAATTTTGATTCTTTCTTCCTTCTTCAAAATTGGATGCACCTGAGGGTAGCTAAAAGAAAGTCGAAACTGTTTGAGAAGGAATTTTGGGGAAAGGATTTCATATTCGGGTTGAATTTGCTTAAATTCTTTCTTTGTTTTTTTTTTCTTTCTTCCCTCTTCATTTCTCCCTTTTTATAGTGTTTCACCTCTCCCTTTTATACTTATAATATTTTCTAAGGATGGGCCAGCATGCTGGTGTAAGACGGCAGGTTCCAGGCCTATGGTGGGCGTTGTAGGAGTGGAAAGCTCGAGGTCGAAGGTGGTGACCAAGCTACTTCAATGGCAACAAGAACGTTTGGAGGAAGGCTTAAGTAGATTTGATTTGTAAAAGTAAACAACGATGGACCTAACAATCAAATGGCAAACCCTGCTTCCTAACTTCCTATTTGACCTTAGCGCGCCTCTCTTTGAATTCGTCCCACACCCCTTTTATTTTTCGCGTTTTATTTCTATTTTGTTTCCCTTAACCTTCCTATTTCCTCTTTGATTGTTGTGAGTGTCCTTAGCTCAGCTGACGTGCTACTCTTCTTCTCCTTCAAGGCCTAGGTTCAAACCCAACCCTACCCTTTTCTTCTTTCCCTTTTCTTTTTCTTATTTTCCCTTTTCTTTTATTTTCAGTTTTAACTTTTAAACAATTATATTTTTTATTTCTAATTTTTTTCAAAAATCCTATAAACTAGTTGATATTTTTCCTTTGCTAGTTTTATATTTCTTTCCACCAATTATTTATTTTATTTGATAAAATTTATTTATTTCATTTAAAAATATTTATTTATTTATATTTAATTCATAAAAAAATATTTTTAATCCTTGAAAATTTATGTTTTGACTTTCTAATTTTTATTCTTTTCCTCTTTTATTTTCATTTCATCTAACACATCAAAAATCTATTTTCTATTTAAAATTAAACTTGGTTTATATTATTATTTAAGTTGATTTTGAATTAACTAATTAAAATCTCTCTTTCTCTCTCATTATTATCTAATAATGTTTTTCTCTTATAATCTAAAATTCTAAGTCCTATTTTGACTAAACTAAAATATTAAAATGAAGAAATACAAGTTTTCTAATTTATAATTTATAATTTTATTACATCAAAAACAAAATGTTACAACATCAATACTAAGGAAAAGTTGAAAGATGAAGTAAGGAAGGTAGACTAGGTTGAGAACCCTAACAAATGAGAAATAAGAATGGAAATTGTAAGGGTTGACCACAAAAGGTATCTGAGGAATGTACGCATACTCTAGTGAGTCCTTGGGGGTAGATAAGGTGCCAAGTTGTGAACTGCTCAAAGTGAAGAAGGTGTCATGGAATCAGCTTGGCGTCGTCGATAAAGCGGAGCATTACCAAGATACAGTTGAGAGTATCCTGGACTAGTACCAACAAGATATGTCCTCTCGATCATTAACCCAAAATACAAACTTGGACTATTTTTTAGATGCTCGTGTAAGTCCTCATAGAATTAGTAGTATTGGAGGTTGCGAAGGGCCCTAAATCCAATAGAATTTCTAAGTAGGCACGTTACGGTGAGATGGGAGTCCACAATAAATAACAATAAGCTATATATGTATATGTTTGCTTAAGAATAGATGACCCACTCCTACAATCCCCACATTTCAAATACAAATGGTATACGAGTTCCAACCCCTATTTCACTTGTCAATAATAACTCTAATAGGGAGATGGACACATGATAAGATTCATGGAGATGATACATTTATGGGCTATGTCAGATTCACCTTTAGACCTCCAAATGTCATAGTCCCATGGCAGTTTCACCATATAGATATTCTGGTAATATTATCCCAAACCCTACCACCTAGATTCATAGGTGTTCTTGCAGCACATTAACATGCTCAGACTCCTCCATGTCCATAATCTTCCATAGGTTTAGTCTGAGCAGGCGATCAAGAAAGAAGAGAAGAATCCCTTGAGGAAGAAGATCCTTCTAAAGGATTTGACTAGATGTATTAAATATGGAATACTATCTTAGATTTTATCTTTTGTTTTATCTGTTGAGATATTCTGAGAATGTAATAATTATACTTATACTTTGACCTGATCCATATATTAAAGTGGGCATATTTTAAACAAATTCAAGTTAAATGGATATGTATGAAGTTTTATGTTTTTTTCAAATTGAATCCTTGGCGAGTTTAGTTTTAAAGTTTACCTAAAATAAAATACTTAGAAAGAATTTCTTAAAATTAAATGGATAAAAAGGGGTGTTACACTTGGGGGTGTAAAGGGCCCAAGTTTGTGGACTGCTATAGAAAAAGGGGTCACACAAAGCTAGCTTGGCAACCTCGACATCGTATAGCATTACCAAGATCGGTGAAGAGTATATGAGTCTTGTAACAAATCATAATATTTACTCCTGATCGTTATCCAAATTGCAAATTACAGACAAAATAATATGTTTCGCATAAGTCCTCAAGTGTTAGTAGTAAGAGGCAGCAAGGAGCCCTAATGCACTAGTGATAAACTAATAGGACACGTGACGGTGAGTTGAGAGTAAACGATTGAAGGTACGCCATTGTATGTGTTTGATGGAGAATAAGTGACTCACTCCTACAAAATCTAACATTTTTTAGGACAAGATGACTGACGAATTTTGTCCCTTGTTTGACCTATCTATAACACCTCTCTATAGAAGATGGACCTAAGATCCCCTGTATTAGTTGGATACCTACACCGGATATGTCTGATTCACTTTCTTCCCTGCTAATGCCTTGTCAACTTCTACACCTAGTCAGATAGATTTCCCTATAATATTAACTCAAATTGTTCCTCCCAGATTTTTAGATTCCCTTCCAAGAATCTCATCACACCCTAGAAGGAGACGATAAAATAATCCCAGCCAACCTTCTAACTCCACTCCCACTGGCACCAAACCCTTCTCAAGGAATGAATCCTTTAAAGAAGAATATTCGTTTGAGAACTCTGGTGAAGAAGAGAAGTTTTAAATTTTAGTTTCTATGATGTATAAATGACAAAAATTTAGATATGTATTGATGTAAATTAATGTTTATTTGTAATTAATGTAAGTTAATCTTCAAATGCTTATCTAATTTTGAGGATAAAACTCATAAAATAAATTAGTAAGAATTTAGGTCGTTACACTTTCCACACGACGTCCATCATACCTTTTGTCTAACTTAACTATTCCAAGTTCATAAGGTTTTGAGGTACTTAATCTTGGAATTTTATAGAGTCTAAATATTATAAATTTGTTCTCCCCTTTAAAGATCTCAATAATAATAGCAAGCTTGAAGAAGATATGGCACAAGACAAATAATCCAACATCATAATTATACACTTCATATCTCTAATGCAATAACACGTCTAATTTTTACTACTCACACCAAATATACAACTTGCATGCCTCCATGCAAACACACACACATGCAGATAATAGTTATTTTAATTACTTTAAGTACCAATATAATTTTCATCCATGTTATGTACTAAGATATTATTGATACAATAGATTACCGACTTGATACTTGAATAATAAAATATAAAATGATAAGTTTTGTCTCATATAAATTTTTAGTAAGATCTTTTTATCTTGGTATACAAAATATAATATTTTGTTTTCAAAATTATGGTTTATTAAGGTTAATTATTATATAAAATAATAACCTATAATACTTAAAAAAATATTAACATAAAATAATACAGTATTTTTTCATTTAATAACAATTGTTTCATATAAAGTAATAAGCATTTCACATAAAATAATAATTATTTCATCTAAAATAACAAGTATTTTACATAAAAATACTAATAGTTTCATGTAAAATAATAACTATCTTACATAAAATATTGACACTTTCACATAAAAGAGTCACTTAACTTATAAAGCAAAAATATGTTATTCAAAATAAGTGTGTTAATAATTATAATAATAACTCTTATAAAAAATTTTGGACTAATAAAATAACAACTTTTATGTATAAAATCTACTTTATATGAAATAGTAGCTTGTAATATATATTTGTCATATTATAATATAACGAGTCAATCTTATATCAACTATAAAATTTATAATTACTTACAATAATAATACTTTATAAGATAGTAGCATATATATATATATATGGATTTTCTAATGTACACATTCTTGTTTTTTAGTATAAGTACATTAACAAACTATAACTAAAGATTTTATTAAAATGCACTAATGGTGTAACTTCCTAACACACACTAAAAACAAGGGTGTGTACGTTAGCAAACCCCATTTTAAAAAATCTTTTATAAAAGACATATAGATATATGATGTCAATTTGCAATCACTCTAGACATCTAAAAACGTGAATGCTAGAAAAGTAGATAAAACACTTGTTTTAATACTGGTTTCCTCGAACTGAGCATGTCCAAATCTTTCTCAACTTGAGAGGGTTCCACTAACCAAACAAAGGTTACAAAATAAGTATCTAAATAGGTCACTCTTGTTTATAATAAGTTTTCTTTAGGTCACTTCTAGATCATCCAAATAAAGTATTTTAAATGTCACTTTTAGCTACTATTTTAATTGTCCTTAAATAGTTACCTCGAGTATTCTTTTATCACTAAGGCATTCTTGGCTTTCACAGAGTCTTTACAAGAAAAATTTAACTCACAAAGTGAGGATACACAGTTAAGCACAAATACAATATGACTTAGCAAAGATAAGGATATATGAAATTTTAACACAAAATAATATCAAGACAAGATCTTTTAGAGTGTTGGACGCTTAGGTATCAAAGAAAAGATATTTCTTCTTTTCTTTTAGCTTTCATTAACCTTTTTAGTCTCTAGAATTTTGATATTTGTAGGCTTAATCTTGAAGTTTTCATTGAGAAAATATCTCTTCCTTTACTACACAAGGTCTTCAGATACTTATTTAGCAACTTAGTGTAACATCCTAAATTTTAGTCTATAAATTGGTTGATGATAAATCAAATTTTGGTACAAATTACTGGATAAAAAATAGAAGCATGGGAACATTAGGTGGTGATGAGTCAACTTTTGGTAAAAAGTCACTAAACCAAAACTTGAACTGTGGACACATTGGATGGTAATGAGTCAAATTTTGGTACAAATGACTAGATCATCAACTGAACCATTGGCACAATTAGTGGTGATGAGTCAAAAAATGGTTCAAATGACTAGTCTAACATCTAAACCATGGACACATTGGGTGAAAATGAGTCAAATTTGGTGCAAATGACCAAACCAAAAACTAAACACTAGACACATTGAGTGATGACAACTCAAGTTTTGGCAAAATTAGCAATTAAAAAACTAAAACATTGGCACATTAAGTGTGTAACGACAACTTTTCATTACTCAAAATACAGATACATAAAAGCTACTTTGTTTTTCTAAGTAAAAGTTTCTAAGTTACATTATTAATATTACAACAAGGAAAACTTTAAACATCATCTCCCGGATATGTCAATTCTAGGCGCAGATCTGGCTACTCTATACCTAGCATGGCCAGTGGAAGAGTTACGTGGTCTTCTCCTTCTAGGGTGGGATGGAAAACCAAGAGGTGATTCTGAAACCCTTGGTGGTTCCACTTGTGTTAACATGATCAAGAGATCAATTTGTCCATAAGAAGTGGGACTTAACGGGGCTAAGTAGGTTGTCAGGTGGAAAAGTGGTTGAAATTCCTCTGCCATGTTTGATATGAAAGAATGGGGGGTGTAGGAGTGAGCCATCAATTTAGAATTAGGCTTAAGATAAAAGGTATCTTTTTCTATCGTAAACTCTTATCTCCCTGTTCGTGCCTAAGTAGGTTCTCTACATCGTTGTTGGGCTATTCGTTGCCTCCTTTACTACCAACTCTGGGAGGACTTACACAAGCGTATCATTTAATGTCCAATTTGTAACTTTTTGGTTAACAACCGGGAGTGCATACCCTGACTGGTACTTTATCCAGAGTACTCTCAACCGAATCTTGGTAATGCTCCGCTTTGTCGGGAACGCCAAGCCAGTATTGTGACACCCTCTTTTCTTCGAGCGGTTCACAACTTGACACCTTATCTACCCCCAAGGTCTCACAAGGGCATGCGTTCATTCCTCAGGTACCTTCTGTTGTCAACCATTGCATCCTCCGTCTTAATTTCTCACTTGATAGGTTTTTCTTATTTATCTATCCACCTTATCTCGTCTGTCACTTCTCCTAATTCTTTTATAGTGGTACTGATATGATATCAAGATTCTTCACTTGCAATATTTTGTGTTGTACATCATAATTATCCTAGAAGGCATCATCATAGTCTGAGCATATCTCAGTTCATTGTCTATCCTATGGTTCAATAAGATTTTCTGTCACTGAATGGACAATTCATCATATATATATATATATATATATTTATGTTTCACAGGTCATAGAATTATGTAACCTACATTTATATCTTCACTAAAAACCTTTAAATGCATAAGCTTGATTTATTGTAATGTATCACCTATTTTCCTACCAAGAAATAGGGCAGGGATAAAACGGTCATTTTCTAAATCAGATGGCTTTTGGGATATTCCTACCTTTTTTTCCACTCCTAATATTTTATGTAGTTACCCATGTATAATAAGTTCGTTCTCTTTGGCTTTAGAGGGTTTAAATAGGGAAAAATTAAGTTTTTCTAATGTAGAGGTATTTTAGTCATTTTTCATAAAATATGATTTTTCTGAGATTTTGTTTTCACAACCTTATATGTAGGCTTCTGGGGCTTATCCACATAATTTCCTGAACTCATAAAGCTAAAATAGAAATTTATTTTAAAGTAAGGGTGTTTTCAAAATTTTGAAAATAAATTAAATTTTTGTCAAATTTTATGAAAAGATTTATCTTACACTTTTTACTAAGCTTAAAACTATCCTAAATGGGAAAAGGAATAAAATGAATTATGATAAAAAAATTGTTTTCTTAAATTTTTATTTTTTTTGGCTATCTGTACCCGTCCTTCTTCTTGAAAACGTTATTCACACCCCCTTATTGTTCATCTTCTTCATTTACTGTTTTCAAACTAGAAAGAATTTAAATTTGGTTCTACTTCGTGGGAATCTCTTTTACTGAATCAATGCCGCAAAAACAATACAAATGATATTCTAAACAAGATTTATTAGAATAATGACTCCTCCTATCTTTTGACGCATTCTGACAAGACTTCACGGTGGCGCTCTAGTTGGCGTGGCTTCCTCTTGATTGTGGGAGTGTTTCCTTGAAGTATTGGTACAAACGCGTTTCGAGCGAGACTACGAAACTAACAAAACAAGAATAGATCATAGAGAGTGAAAAGCTGGAGAGAATTTAAGGGCCTAAATCGTGCTTCTCCTCTCCTTCAGCGTGAGTTCGCGCTGCCATTTATATAACTCGTTTTGTCGATTGCCTTCGTGTGCACGCTTTGCAGGGAATGGGCACGGGGTTAGGTTGCAAAGAGCAGACCGTCAAGTCCTAGCTGAGCGCTCTGAACTTGGGCATGGCATTGTTCAGGGTAGGGCGTACGGACACGATGATGGTGACTAGACATGGCTTCCTACACGACAACGCCATTCGTGTTTGGCATTTGGAGATTTACTTCGTATAGATTTCATTAAACGTCTTAAGTTCTCACCGAATGCATCCTAGCTCAGTCGTTAAGATGCTGAGCATAGGAATCTCAAGTCCCCCCTTCGATCCCTGTTGAGGCTAAGGTGCTTGGCGCTTCAGGTTTTTGTTTTTTTTATGACGCAGTTGGGTCGTCAGCCCAACTAGTCCGCCTTACCCTATTCGTACCCCTCTTTTCCTTCTTCCCGCTCCTTTCCTCTTATTTTTATTATTTACATATTTTTATTATTTTTATTATATGTATTTAGTTATTCATTTTTTTTATTATTTATTTATTTATTTATTTTTCTTGTCTGCATCTTCTTAATTTGTATTCTTTCCTTTTTATTTACTAGTTCATTCCTTTAAACATTCACCCACATCCTATGATAAAAAGTAAACTTTGAAATTAATATTATACACGAAATTGGGATGTTACAACTCTTCCCACCTAAAAATAAATTTTGTCCCCGAAATTTGTACATCAAAAAGTTGGGGATACAATTCCCTAATCCTATCTTCTAGCTCCCTAGTTGCATCTCCATTATCTGTTGGGTTCCAAACCACCTTAACCAGATTGATGCTCCTCTCGCGTAGCTGCTTCACTCTTCGTTCTGTGATTTTGACAGGTGAAACACTGAATGTTAGATTTTCCCTAATGGTCACATTGTTTGGTTCTATGACATGGTCAGGGCTAGGAATATATTTTCGAAGTTGGGATACATGGAAAACACTGTGTAAATTGGCCAACAATGATGGTAATGCTATCTGATAGGCTACAGGCCCGATTCTTTTCAAGATTTGGTACGACCCTATAAACTGAGGTGTAAGCTTTTTAGATTTCAAGGCTCTACCTAAACCAGTTACTGGATTCACTTTTAAAAATACGTGTTCTCCTTCTAGAAATTCTAAAGGCTTCCTCCTTTTATCATAGTAACTCTTTTTTTAGTCTTGAGTAGCCCTAAGTTTTTCCTATATGAGTTTTACTTTCTCAATAGTCTGCTGTAATATTTCAGGGCCAAACAGTAGTGAATCTCCCGTCTCAAACCAACACAAAGGAGTTCTGCATTTTCTTCCATACAGTGCTTCATATGGAGCCATCCTTATGCTCGCGTGATAACTGTTATTGTAGGTGAATTCTACTAGGGGTAGAAATTCATTCCAACTTCCTCTTTGCTCAATCACACAAGCTCTCAGCAAGTCTTCTAGTGATTGGCTAGTCCTTTCAGTTTGACCATCTGTTTGAGGATGATATGCAGAACTGAGTTTTAATTTAGTTCCCAGGGCTTCTTACAAACTCCCCCAGAATCTAGAGGTGAACTAGGGATCTCTATCCGACACTATGCTTGAGGAAACCCCATGAAGTCTAACTATTTCCTTTAGGTACATCTGCGTCAATTTCTCAAGAGAATATGAGTTTGATGGGTAAGAAATGAGCTATCTTCGTCAATCGATCCACGGTTACCCATATGGCATCGTGTCCAGTTAGAGTCCTAGGCAACTCGGTTACAAAATCCATGGAAATGCTATCCCATTTCCATTCTAGGATTTGAAGTGGTTGTAGATATTCAGATGATTTTTGGTGCTCCACTTTAGCCTTCTGGAAGGTTAGGCATGCTACGACGAATTTTGTCACATCCCTTTCCATTCCCTGCCACCAAAATCTCTTCTTTTAATCCTGATACATTTTGGTGGTTCTTGGGTGAAAACTGAGTTGACTTTTGTGAGCTTCTTCTAGAATCATCTTCCTCAATTCCTCGTTAGAAGGAACACAGATCCTTCCCCTCATCTGGATTACTCCATCTAAGCTCAGTTGGAAATGTTGTTCTTGAGACTCGTCAGCTGCTCCCAACTTTTCTTGTAAAGCCTGGTCCTTCCCTTGCTCCTCTTTAATTTGTTCTATGAAATCATTGGTAATGGTCAGAGTTCCCCAGATACAGACTTTTGGAGCGTACTTCTACTACCAAATTGAGGTTTCTGAATGCTTCTAGCAGTTGTTGTTCCTCCGCCATCATAGTTGAGAGGTGCAGTGATTTTCAGCTAAGTGCATCCGCTACTACGTTTGCCTTGCCTGGATGATAAGATAGCTCGAAGTCATAGTCTTTTAGGTATTCCATCTAATGTCTCTATCGCATATTCAATTCTTTCTGATCAAACAAGTACCTTAGGCTCTTGTGGTCACTAAATATTTCAAACCTTGCTCCATATAGATAATGTCTCCAGATCTTGAGCGCGAAGACTATTGTAGTTAATTCTAGGTCATGAGTGGGATAGTTTCCCTCATGTGGGCGTAACTGTCTTGAGGCGTAAGCTATCACTTTTCTTTCTTGCATTAACACGCATCCCAATCCTTAACGAGAGGCATCACAATAGATATCAAATTTCCTCCCAAGGTCTGGTAAGGTTAGAATTGGAGCGGTAGTCAGTTTTGTCTTCAATTGTTGGAAACTATCCTCACAAGTCTGATCTTAGATGAAGGCTTGACCTTTCCTAGTTAGCTTTGTCAGCGACAATGCAAGTTTAGAAAATCCTTCGATGAATTTTCTATAATAACCTGCTAAACCGAAGAAACTTCTGATTTTCATGACAATTGTAGGTTGGTTCCACTGTGTTACGACTTCTACTTTAGCGGGGTCCACAACTACTCCTTCCTTATATACCACGTGACCTAGGAAGCTGATCGCTTCCAACCAAAACTCACATTTGGAAAATTTTGCATAAAGCTAGCATTCCTTCAAAATTTGCAGTATGGTTCTAAGATGTTCAACATGCTCGTCTGGAATCCTCGAGTATTTCAAAATGTCGTCAATGAAGATTACTACAAATTTGTCCAAGTACTCGTGGCAAAACCTATTCATGTAATGCATGAATACTGCGAGGGCATTAGTTAACCCAAAAGGCATGACTAGGTACTCATAATGCCCACAGCGGGTACGAAATGTCGTCTTAGGAATGTTTTCTTTCTTCACTCGGATTTGATGGTATCCTGATCGTAGGTCTATCTTTGAGAAAATTTGAGCCCCTTTTAGCTGATCAATAATATTGTCAATCCTTGGAAGTGGTTACTTGTTCTTGATGGTTACCTTGTTTAGTTGACGATAATCGATACACAGACGCATGCTACCATCTTTCTTCTTAACTATCAGTACGGGTGCTCACCACAATGAAACACTAGGTCAGATGAACTTTTTGTCCAACAATTCCTCCAGTTGACTCTTGATTTCAGGTAATTCCTTAGATGTTATTCGATAAGGTGCGAAAGAGATCGAATTTGACCCTGGAACAAGGTCAGTAGAGAATTCGACCTCTCGTTCTGGGGGCAACTCTGTCACTTCCTCTGGGAAGACTTTTAGAAATTATTGGACGACCTACAATCTGTGTATATCCAACTCCATATCTGTTGTGGTGGAGAATAACGCCATGAAGAACTTGAAATCCTTCCTTTCTTTTTCTTTCGCTTTTCTTATCGTAAGCTCAGGATTCATAGGTCCAAAGGCTAGGGTTTTATTGTGACAATCTAAGGTAATGTGATTAGATGATAGCTAGTCCATTCCTATTACTACGTCTAGGTTGGATAGAGGTAAACAAATCATATCTATCAAAAATTTTCGTTCTTCCAAGAAGACAAAACATCCTATATAAGCTTGAGACGTAATTACAGGTTTATTGGTGGGTGTGTTGACAGTCAAGACATATGGTAGGGGAGTTATAGGTAGCGCTGAGGATTTTGCACAATCAAAAGATATAAAGGAATGAGTCGCACCAGAATCAAAAGGTATGTCTACAACCTTATCGCAGATAAGACACTTACCGTGGATCAAGTCGTTTGAAGTAGCCGCTTCTGACCTACTCATCATAAATACCCTACCAGTTGTTCTTGGCTTTTCTTGGTTTTGCACCGGTTTCTTGGCACTTGAATCCTCCTTTTTCAGAGACCAGCAATCCTTGGCTAGGTGTCCCATCTTCCCACAATTGTTACAGGAAAAGTTCTTTTGAGGGCACTCTCGAATATAGTGTGTTCTGCCACATTTAAAACATTTAATTGGCGTATCCATTTCCAGGGGTGTTGTATTTAATCTGAAGCTCCCTCCAAACTGGTTTGGCTACGATGTTCTGCTTCCTTGAGTTTGTGGCCTTTGGTAAGGTTTCCTTTGGTGTCTAAAGGACCTTTTTGGGCATTGTTATGGTCCTCCCGATTTCCACTATAGTCGATGAGTGTGTGAATCATCCTCGTAGATCCTACACTTGCTCACTATAGTGGGTAAATTAGTGATCTACATATATCCAACAACCTGCTTGATCTAAACTTGTAACCCATTCTCAAACTGAGAGCAAATCGCTTGCCCATCCTCCGCCCCAAAGGAGGGCCAAAACTTGAGTAACTCATCGAATTTAGCCGCATATTCCCCCACCGATAAGTTTCCTTGTTTAAGTTCTAAAAATTCACGCACCTTTTTTTATCGGTAGTCCATGAGGAAGTACTTATCCAAGAATTTTTGTTTGAAGGTCTCCCATTGAATAAAGTAGTTAGGTTGGGCTAAGGTAGGCCGGGTGATCCTCCACCAGTTCTCTACCTCCACGACGAACATTAAGGTTGCGAAATTGACCTTATGCTCCTCTATACATGACATGGCGGTAAAGATCTTCTCAACTTCTGTAAGCCAGTTTTGCGCTCCTTCTGGGTTAAAAGAGACATTGAATTGAGGTGGGTTGTTTCGATGGAAGGATGTGAGTCCTTTGTATTCTAGTGGTTCCTCGGTTCTGTCCTGAGTAATCCTGTAACATCCCAAATTCATATATAATTTCAAAGTTTACTTTTTATCATAGGATGCTGGTGAATGTTTAAAGGAAAGAATTAGTAGAAAAAAAAATTAAAAAATGGAAAGAATGAGTAGAAATTTTGAATTTATAAGATTTAGAAATTACTAGAAATAATAAACATAGAGATGATTGATCTATAAATAAATAAAAAGAAAAGATTAAAATTTAATAAGAGAAAAATAAAATAAATAAATAAATAATATATATATATATTTGTAAGTAATAAAAATAAGAAGAAGGGAGTGGGAAGAAGAAAAAGAGGGGGAGACATAAAAATAAGGAGGGCTGGGCAGACAAGTTGGGCTGACGGGCCAACTGTGTCATGAAATGAAAAAAGAAAAAAAGTATTAAGCGCCTCAACCTCAGCAAGGATCGACGGGAGGGACCTGACACTTCTGCGCTCAGCGTCTTAACTGCTAAGCCAAAGTGCGTTCGGTTGTAACTAAAGGCAATTGATAATACCTAACTCAACATCGCTAAACCTAAAGCTTTAGATATGCCAGACTAGGTTCTGAACGCCTAAAATCTACAACCTCATGCAACACCCATCACCTACGAGATGTAAACGCGAAGGCAATCAACCGGAACGGGTGCTATAAATGGTAGCCAAACTCACGCCGAAGGAGAGGAAAAGCACGATTTAAGCCCTTAATTTCTCTCTGGTTTTTCACTCTCTGCAATACATTCTTGTCTCGTTAGTTTCGTAGTCTCGCCCGAAATGTGTTTGTACCAGTAGCTCAAGGAAATGGTCCCAGAATCAAGAGGAAGCCACGCTAATCAGAGCACCGCTGCGAAGTCTCGTCGGAACGCGTCAAAAGGTAGGAGGAACCATTATTTTAATAAATCTTGTTTGCAATATCATTTGTATTCTTTTTGTGGCATTGATTTAGTAAAAGAAGTTCCCACGAAGCATAACCAAATTTGAATTCTCTCTGGTTCGAAAATGGTAAACGAAGAAGATGAACAGTAAGAGGGGGCGGGAATAGCGTTTTCGAGAAGAAGGACGGGTATAGATAGCAAAAAAAAAAAAAGAGTTAAGAAAACATTTTGTTTTATCATAATTCATTTTATTCCTTTGCCCAGCTAGGGTAGTTTTAAGCTTGGTAAAAAGTGTAAGACAAATCTTTTCATAAAATTTGACAAAAATTTAATTTATTTTCAAAATT